>JAJJMA010172340.1:0-14669 GCA_023529015.1 Papaver nudicaule
CTCGATGAGCCATTTGATTACGCAGAAGTGATGATCCCAGAATAGAAGCTTAATGGCTTGTGGGATAAGGAGTGGGATATGATTCATATAAAGATAAGATACATATAGGTGATCCATGAGATCTTTGAAGAACATGATTCTCTGAGAAACATCTAAAAGCTAATTAGTGTAATGGTGCGTACTAATAATGTCACCTTTGTCTACTTAAAATTAAGATTGACACAGAGAGAGAATTTCATTTATTAATATCTTTTTTTTTTGAACAAGAAAGGTTATATTAAAGGTTGGATCGAACTACCTACAAGCCCAGGTAGCTAGGCAAAGAAAATAAAGAAAAAAATCCCCCCACCCTCATGCAGACGGGATTCGAACCCAGGTCGCTGGTATCACCACCCAACAACTTTACCTAAAATATTTTATTTTCTTAGTTAAATAATAGAGAAAGATACAGGTTTATATATAACCAATAAATCCTAAAATACTTAATTCTAGAACTTTCCAAACACGGAAAATTCGGAGTAAACTTAACACTCCCCCTCAAACTGGTGCAAAGATATTGCTCATGTCCAGTTTGTCAACAAGCTTTAAAAACACTCTTGAAGAAACTGCTTTGGTTAGAATATCAGCTAGTTGGTCTTCTGATCGAATCTTAGGCAACTTCACAATGTTGTTGTCTAGCTTTTCCTTAATGAAAAGTCTATGAATATCCACATGTTTCATTTTATCATGATGAACGGGATTGTGAGCAATATCACGTGCCACTTTGCTATCACAATATATAGAGATTGGTTTACGAGGTGAATAACCCAATTCAGTAAGGAGACATTTTAACCACATCACTTCACATATACCGAGTGTCAGACCTCTCCATTCAGCTTCTGCACTTGATCGTGAGACTACCCCTTGTTTCTTGCTTCTCCATGTAACAAGATTGCCTCCGACCAAGGTAAAATATCCAGAAGTATAACGCATATCCACAACTCACCCACCATAATCTGAATCAATATATGCATCTATATTATTAAACTCTCGATTTTTTGTAAACATAATCCATTTTCGTGGAACGGACTTCAAGTATCTCAATATCCGTAAAAATGCATTCATATGTTGTTCACCTGGATTATGCATGAACTGATTAACAATACTTAGAGCATACGAAAGATCAGGTCTTGTATGTGCCTGTAATGATCTAAACTACAAAGGAGCCATTACAAGTTGTAGATCTAGAATTATGAAGAAGAAGAAGAACAAAGGAGGAAGGGAAAATAAGAGGAAGAAGGATAGAGATAAGATTAAGAGAGAAATGATTCTTCTGATAAAAAACGCTACCAACCACAAAAGAGGAACGAGTACAAATAATGCAGGTCATGCCTCCAACGTGCACAACACACGGGAAGTTCACACACTTGCACATACAATAATAACAAAATATAAAGCCACACGAAAAACTCACTAAGGGCTAACCAGAAGGGTGCCCCCTATACAGAACCAACTAACAGGTTCATTACAAATGCCCTCTAGTTCTCCAGATTCTTGACCTCAAGAATCAAGTCTGGAAACTGATTTTCCATAAATTCTCGATCCTCTCAAGTGGCATCATGCTTTGACATATTCTCCCACTGCACTAAGACTTGAGGAATGATCTGTTTATTCTTTTTGATATCTCTGACATCTAAAATCTTAACTGGATTTACCTTCATCTCCCCTTCAGAACTCAGAGTGGGCAGTGTAGTCTGTGGTAACAATCCAGCTCCTAACTTGGGTTTCAGCTGTGATACATGGAAAGTAGGATGTACCTTAGAGCCTTCAGGTAATTTCAGTCTGTAAGCCACCTTCCCAATCTTGGCTTCAACCTGATATGGACCAAAAAATTTGGCTGCCAGCTTCAAATTCCTTCTGAGTTGAACTGAGGTCTGTCTGTATGGTTGTAACCTCAAGTAGACCTAATCCCCAACTTCAAAAGATCTTTCCACCCTACTCTTATCAGCCTGCTGCTTGACCCTGTGTTGAGCTTCTTCTAATACACCTTTGAGAATCTTGTTCGTGACTTGTCTTTCTTCTAGATACTCATCAGCTGTAGCATTCACACCCTCAAAGGGACTTTTCACACCAAATTGGGGACGGGGGTACCCATATACAGCCTCAAAAGGGGTGAGTTTCAAACTGGTGTGGTAATTGGTGTTGAACCACCACTCAGCTAAGGGCAGCCAAGTCATCCATTTGACTGGTTTGTAGCTAGTCATGCATCTTAAATAAGTTTCCAAGCATGCATTGACTCTCTCAGTATGCCCATCTGTCTGAGGATGATAGGCAGTACTCATGTGTAGAGCAGTTCCTACCTTGGTGAATAAAGCTTGCCAGAAGTTGCTCATAAACACACTGTCTCTGTCAGAGACTATGCTCATGGGTAAGCCATGTAATTTAGCAACAGTGTCCATAAATACCTTTGCTACTGACAAAGCAGTATAGGGATGGCTCATTGGTATAAAATGGTTGTACTTGGAGAACCTATCTACCACCACCAAAATCACTTCTCTTCCTTCTGACTTTGGAAGTCCTGTAATGAAGTCCATGCTGATGTGTTGCCAAGCTTGTTCTGGTACAGGTAAGGGTTGTAATAATCCAGCTGGTTGAGTCAAAATTCCCTTTTGCTGCTGACAAATATCACACTCCTGAATATATTGAGCAATCTGTGATTTCATCCCACTCCAAAAGAAATATAGCTTAGCTTTTTGGTAGCTAGCTTGAACTCCTGAGTGTCCCCCTATTGCTGAAGAATGGATGGCAATGATGATTTTGTGCCTCATATCAGTCCCTTGACCAATGTAAATCCTACCCTTGAACTTGATGATACCCTCCTCATAAGTGTAATCACCAAATTTGGAGTGTACAAGTAGTTTTGGAATGAGCTCTTGAGCTAATAAATCTTCTCCATAGCTGCCTTGCACTTCCTCTAGCCAGGTAGGCTGAAGAGTTGATAACCCATGACAAGAAGAATCCCCATCCATATTAAGTCTTGAAAGAGCATCAGCAACCTTGTTGTCTGCTCCTTTTCTGTATCTTAACTCATAAGTGTAGCCCAGCAGCTTAGCTAACCATTTCTGCTGTAGCATGGTGTGAATTCTTTGCTCCATAAAGTATCTTATACTCTGATGGTCAGTGTATATTATGAATTTATTGCCCATCAGATATGATCTCCACTTGGTGATAGCCATAACTACACTCATCAACTCCTTCTCATAAGTGGATAGAGTTAAGAACCTTGCTCCCATTCCCTTGTTGAAGAAGGCTATAGGTCTCTTTTCTTGCATTAACACTGCACCTACTGCTTTGTCACAAGCATCAGTAGCCAATTCAAATGGCTTGTTAAAGTCTGGAAGTGCTAGTACTGGAGTGGTTGTCATAGCTGTTTTCAAGAACTCAAAAGCTGCTTGTGCCTTCTCATTCCACTGGAAATTATTCTTCTTTAATAATTCAATGAGAGGCCTGCATATAAGTCCATAATTCTGAACAAATTTTCTGTAGTACCCTGTTAGGACTAGGAATCCCCTCAAGTCTTTAATAGTTTTTGGAGTAGGCCGTTGTTTCATGCACTCCACCTTAGCTTGATCTGCTGCTACTCCCTCTCCAGAAATAATATGTCCTAGGTAATCAATTTGTGGCTGACCAAATGAACATTTGCTCATCTTAGCAAATAATGAATGCTGCTGAAGTAGCTTGAGAGTGAGCTCTAAATGTTGCACATGTGTCTTCATGTCAGAGCTGTATACTAATATATCATCAAAAAATACCAATATGAACTTCCTTAGATAAGGCTTAAAGACATCATTCATCAAGGCCTGGAAACTTGCAGGTGCATTAGTGAGCCCAAATGGCATCACTAAGAACTCATAGTGACCTTCATGAGTATTGAATGTTGTCTTCTCCACATCTAATGGGTTAACCCTGATCTGGTGATATCCAGCTCTGAGGTCTATCTTGGAAAACACTTTAGCCCCTTGTAGCTCATCTAGCAGCTCATCAATTACAGGTATTGGATACTTGTCCTTAATGGTTAAGTCATTCAGCCTTCTGTAGTCAACACAGAACCTCCAGCTACCATCTTTTTTCTTGACAAGCAATATAGGAGAAGAAAAAGGACTATGACTTGGCCTAATAATGCCAGACTTGAGCATTTCTTGCACTAACTGTTCTACCACCTCCTTCTGAACATAGGGAATCCTATAAGGTCTCTGATTAGATGGTGAAGACATGGGTTTTAGTGGAATGTGATGGTCATTTGACCTTTCAGGAGGTAATGATTTTGGCTCACTGAAAATATTCTTGAATTGGTTAAGGAGATCTGTTAATTCTTTAGGTGTGTGTTGATTGGTAGGCTGAGCTGATATTGAGTATAAATGCCCCATGACCCCATGTTTATTCTTCTTGGAGAATCTCTGACAAGCCCCACCAGACATCATGGAGACATTAGCAATTTCTGAGTTCCCAAACAACTCAATCTTCCTTCCATTCCTGTTGAAAGTAATCTTCATTCTTTTGAAGTCAAACTTCACAGGGCTGATCTCCCTCATCCAATCTACTCCTAGCACCATATCACAACCCCCTAAAGCCAGCAATCTCATGTCAAATTGGAATTCATGTCCTTGCATCTTCCAAGTAAATTTTGGACATCTAGCTGTACTCACTAACTTGTTACCATCAGCTATCGCCACTGGAAACACAGCTGTTGGTTCTATGAAGACACCACTCAACCTAGCCAATTCTGGATCCAAAAAACTATGGGTGCTGCCACTGTCAACAAGGATAGTAATACTTCTCTTCCCTTTGATGACTCCTTGGACTTTAATAGTGCTATGAGATATGTTACCTGACAGGGCATGGAGTGATATCTCTACTTCCTCTTCTATCTCATGAATCATTGGTGTATGTGGAGATTCATCTTCTGAAGTGTGTGTGTATTCATCTTCTCCTACCAGCATGAAGAGCTGTTGTTTTACACACTTATGCCCCACTTTATATACTTCATCACAGTTGTAACATAACCTCTTCTCCCTTCTAGCTCTCATTTCAGCATATGACAACTTTTTAATAGGTGGCAATTTGGAGTTATGACTCAAACTGAATTTAGGTGATGGTGAGTTTGATTTTGGTAATGTTACAAAACCTTTTGAGTTATGGGTGGGTATTGACAGGGGTGGTAGTTTTTGTGTGAATTTGTTCCTCTTAGATGTGTGTTCCAATAATGTTTCCTGCATTTTAGATAGGTACATGGCTTGTTTGAGGCTAGTAGGTTCAAACATTTGCACCGCAATCCTTAGCTCTTCTTTCAGCCCACTAATGTAACTGGAGATGAAATATTCTTTCGTAAGATGTCTATTCTTGGCTATCATCAGAGCCTTACTCAACCACTGCACCAACTTGGCTAAGCTTGTTAAATTCACCCACAACATCATCATGTCCCAATTCTTGAAACCTTGAAGTAACATCAGCACAAAAACTATCCCATGAAATCATTTCTCTACCCTCCTGATAGTCTTGGTACCAGATATCAGCTCTACCCTCCAAATACATAGAAGCCATTAACACCTTTTCTTCATCCTCCATGGCATGGAGAGTAAAGTATTTACGACATTTTCTGATCCAAGATCTAGGATTACTACCATCAAATTTAGGGAACTCAACCTTAGGCTTATGCTGATTTGAAAATACAAGGGAGTTAGAAGGATTATTACCCATAGGACCTGAACCCAAAATTCCGGATTCCTTGTTTAGAATCAACCCAGAATCAGAAGTTTCATGAGCTTTACTACCTCCAATCCTTGCCTTCTCGATCAGCTCTGCCATACTCTTGTGTCTTTACTCAAGATGCTTGTTCTGAACTTCAAATCTGTCCTTCAGAGAATCGTCCAGGCTCTTTTGGTTCTCAGTGTTAATCTCAGCCATGAGAACTGTAACTCCAGCTAGAATAGACTTCGATATTTCCTCACTCATAGTCTTGATTTTGTCATCAACTGTATCCTGGTTCGTCTGAACCTGTGTTGTTAGCTCACCCTGAGTCTTTAAGATATCATTCAACCTCTTGTTTATTGCATCTATATCTCTCTGACTCACCATTTTAGTCACTGGTCACCAAGATCAACTGCTTTGGTACCACTTGTAATGATCTACACTACAAAGGAGCCATTACAAGTTGTAGATCTAAAATTATGAAGAAGAAGAACTAAGGAGGAAGGGAAAAAAAGAGGAAGAAGGATAGAGATAAGATTAAGAGAGAAATGATTCTTCTGATAAAAAAACGCTACCAACCACAAAAGAGGAACGAGTACAAATAATGCAGGTCATGCCTCCAACGTGCACAGCACACGGGAAGTTCACACACTTGCACAGACAATAATAACAAAATATAAAGCCACATGGAAAACTCACTAGGGCTAACCAAAAGGGTGCCCTCTACACAGAACCAACTAACAGGTTCATTACAGTGCCAAGTACATAAGTCTACCTACTAGCCTTTGGTACATTCCTTTATCAATCGGTACCTGGTTGACGTCTACGCATAACTTTAAGCCTGCTTCTACCGGTGTATCTACATGTTCACATGCCGACATGCCTACCTCTTTTAGTAAATCTAGAGCATATTTTCTCTGTGATAGAAAAATTCCTTCTCATGATCGAGACACTTCAATTCCAAGGAATCAAGGAATCTGAAATTCTTTCGATATGTAGTTTTGGAGAGCCTTTCTTTCTTCTGGATTGTTTCCTTTAACCACCATATCATCTATGTATATGATGAGAGCTGTAATTTTACCTATTCTTTACTTTATGAACAAAGTATGATCAGAATTGCATTGACGATAACCAAAGTTTCTCATAGACTTGGTATATCTTCCGAACCATGCTCTCGGAGATTTTTTCAACCCATACAATGATTTTTATAACTTGTATACCTTTCCAGTATGAGATCCTGGAATGGTAATTCTTGGTGGAAGCTCCATATAAACTTTTTCAGATAACTCTTCATGTAAAAAGGCATTTTCTACATCAAACTGTTGTAATGGCCAATCCAAGTTTGGAGCAAGAGACAACATAACTCGTATTGTATTAATTTTAGCTACAGGAGCATAAGTGTCCATATAATCTACCCCATAAGGTTGGTTGTATCCTTTAACAACTAACCTTGGTTTATAACATTCTATTTCACCATTTGATTTGTACTTAGTTGTGAAGACCCAACGACACCCGACAATCTTCCTTCCCTCTGGACAATAAACATACTCCCGAGTATTGTTTTCTCGTAAGGATCTCAATTCTTCTTCTATAGCTGCCCTCCACTTTGGATCAACTAATGCTTACTCTACGCTTTTAGGAATAACTACAGTAGATAACTGTTTCGCAAATGACTTATTTGACTCCGACAAACGATGGTCAGAGACATAATTACTCATGGGATACTTAACTCTGGATGAAAGATCCGGCTCATACGAAGGTTTAGGATTACCTCTATTGTGACGTTTTGGCAATTTCTTTGCAGGTCCAATAACATCCTTAACAAGCGATCGGCATGGTGTTGGAGCTTCATTCTCAGTCACAATCAAATCAGGAACATTTGAGTTATCCTCACCATCTTCACCAACTTCATTATCTTTTTCTACTTCATTAAGTATTTCAGTTTCACTATACATAGTGGTTTCCTCGACGTCGTCTCTAATAACTTCTTCCACTTCATTAATTTCAATTTCTGTAACACCTGCATTTGTGGAAATGTTTAATACAACATCTTCAATAATGTCATCTTCGTAGTCAAGAGTCATAATATGGAATGTTACATCTACATAAACTGACATTCTTTGTGTTGATGGATGATAACATCGGTAACCCTTTTGATTTATAGCATATCCAACAAAGACGCACCTTAATGCTCGAGGCTCTAGCTTGTTGCGTTAATGTTTGTGAAGATGTACAAACGCTACGCAACCAAATATGCGAGGAGGAAAATTAGATACAGTTGGAGAAGTTAGATTAATCATATATGCTGCAGAAGTTAGAGCTTCCCCCCAATAAGACAACGACACATGAGCTGATATCATTGAGGCACGTACAACCTCAAGTAAGTGACAATTTTTCCTTTCAGCTACCCCATTTTGTTGACGTGTGTCAGGGCAAGTGGTTTGATGAATAATACTATGTTCCTTGATGTAACGTTGAAACTCAATACTTTTATATTCACCCCCGCATTGTCACTTCGGAGAACTTTAACTTATGTATTGTATTGCACCTGTACCGTTTTATAAAAATTTTAAAACAAAGAATTCACTTCACCTCTGGTCTTCATTAAACAAACCCAAGTCAACCTAGTGCAATCATCAATAAAGGACACAAACCAACATGCACCACCAAGTGTGTTGACTTTGATGGACCGCAAACATCAGAGTGTACAATAATAAATGGCTTTGGACTCTTGTTTAAAGCTAATGGAAACGGAACACGATGATTTTTTGCTAGCACACAATCTTCACAATGAAAACTGGAAATATCAACTCTTTCAAATAGGCTAGGAAATGGAACATGATGACTTTTTGATAGCACACAATCTTCACAATGAAAACTGAAAATATCAACTCTTTCAACAGAAGCACGCCCTAGACGTCGTTGCCACAACCAAATTTCAGTTTTTTCCTTTTCCCCTTGTGAACAATTCAAAACTAGAGCTTTACGCAATATTTCTGAACTCCCTGATTCCAAGTCCTGATAATGTAAATTTGCTCGTCTAACACCACTACCGGTCGTTTTTCTTCTTCGGATGTCCTTATACTCACAATGGTCAGGCCAAAAAACGAATACACAATATAAAGCTTTGGCAATTTGAGAAACGAATAATAAATTATCAATTAAAGAAGGAACAACTAAAACAGAATCAAGATTTAATGATTCGGCGAGGCTTATTTTTCTCCAATAACCAGAGCAATGTTGTACGGATCGGACGATCCAGGCGAGTTACTCGGCCATAACTCGGGTATCGGACATTGGACGATACGAGTAGCGTGACTCGGTCCTAAACGAGTATTAAAAATTACTCGCCGATTTTTCATCGACTCGGGCCGATCCGATCCCGATTAAATCATTAATTAGATTTATAAGGTGATCAAACTTAGATCTATAATCCCTTTTCCTTAATCAATTGGTTACAAATTTGTTTGATCGCCAACAAAGAAACCATTAGAATAACAGAGGAGGGAAAGATGGTAATAGGAGGAGTATCAAAAAATCAAACTCTAATCCGGACTTTTATGTGAAGTTTTGGTAGCCATGGAGGATAGAATTCATAATAACAGAGGAAGGAAGGAAAGAAGCAGGGAAGAAAGAAAGAGGAAAGCAAGATGAGATGGTTTAGCCATTTTAGTTTTTACTAGAGAAGACGAAGACGAAAGAGAACAGTAAGGCAAGAGAAGAAGAAAGAGAAAAGAAAGATAAGGTCGGTTAGAAACAGAAGAGAAAAGGTCTGGAAAAAAAACTATAAAAAATTATTGATATTTGACCGTCAGATGTGTGGCTGTGGTTGTTGACGGTCAGATGTAAAAGTATAGTGACTCGCCGATTTACTCGGTTGGGGTCGGCTAGACTTGGGGATCGGACTTCCACCGATCCGGGGTTGATCCCCGCTACGTACAACATTGAACCAAAGTTGAAGACCCATTTGCCGTATAAATGGATTTGTTTAAGATGTGAAACTCGTCTGGAATCAAAAGTCATATGGTCTGTACAACCAGAATCAATTATCCACAAGTTATTTTAAACACCTTGAGAAACATTAAAGGTCTTACCAGACGATGTTGCAACATGAATGGTTTGATTGATTACTTTATCACAAACCTTCTTCCGGTTATTACGATTTTGACTCCACCAATCTGGAAATCCGACGATATCAAAACACACACTTTGTGTGACCTAAATGCTTGCAGTGAGTGCATTAAAAATTTGATATTTGGTTCTTCATGACAACGATTTCAATCTCAGCTTCTTTGTTCATAATATAAGCGGTTTAAATCCTTGCTCTGATACCAACTTAAAATTAAGATTGGCACAGAGGGAGAGAATTTCATTAATTAATTTCTAATTTTCTTAGTTTTTTTTTTTTTTAAGACTGGAATTTTATTTTTGTAGTAAAAAAAGAGTTACAATTAGTTTCGATGTAGTCAGAACAAAATAAAAACAACAAGGACCAAATGATTACATAAGCCAACTCTTTCCTCACATCCCGACCATAAGTTGAAGTTGAACTGAGCAAACCCTTTGACAAACATACATTCCAACTTCATATGCATTTGTAACTCCTTCAATTGATTTGTGACTTCTTGACGAACTTCATACCAAAGTGACCAAACCTGTTAACTATCTGATCTAAAGCACCGTAAGAAGTGTTGGTGCCAAGTCCCTAAGGTCTTTCCAATAGATACACTAGAAAATGTATCCAAAATTTTGAATAACCATGTGGTGGAGTGAAGGTTGTTTCGATGAAATTCTCCCAATTGAACCTGAGTGAGCTGACCGAGAACCAAAGAACGACGGTGTACATCGTCGAAATTAGAAGGCAAGAATGCCAACTCCTTTGTAGAGCTACCAAACCCACACCCAAAACACGACAACTCTGAAATTGGTATTTTTTTAAAAAAATTGTGACAAAATACCAATTTTAGCAAGTGTAAGGCGAGTGTATTAAAACCAACTCCCTCAAGTAAATTAGAACGGAGGGAGTATTAAATTAACATGTCTGATTGTCTTACTAATCGTGTGATTGTCTTAGGATGGTTCTTATGGGGCCAGTCAAACAACCCCTTTTGCAATCCTACGTGGCCTAGCAAAACAAAAATTGGACAGTTGGTATCGACAAAAAAAGTAGTTGTCGATGGAAAAACTGTCAACCCCGACAGAAAAAGCATCTATCGACAGAAATTCTATCGGTGTCAACACTATTTCTTTCTACATCGACCTTATTTCTTCAATTCTCCATTCTTATTTTTTCAATTCTCCATTCTATTCGATTCTTCTTCTTCGTTTCTTCTTCTTCTCGATTTTTTTTCTTGTTCTTACTCGATCATGCAAGGCATGGTTAAAAAAGCAAAGGCTAAGGTTAGACAAATTAGAGGCGTTCCATAACCCACAAAAACTGTTTGGTGTGCTCTTTATAATGAAAACCTAACTAGACAACTAGTAGAGAATTTAAAAGCATGATGTTATTAACACTTAACAGTTTGGTACTTCGGTTGGGCCTAAACATTTTTAGTTATTCCATCCTGGGATTAAAGTGGCTACTGTTTTGAAACACGCATTAGAACATCGCACTTGGTGAGTCTTGAGTCTTACTGTATTTGTTTTATCTAGGCTTCTTTTGATTTCATATATTCTTGGCCAGTTGAAACATGGGTGGTTTCAATTCCAACTTTCATCTGTTTAGGTTTATTCTGTTGGGTATAGGTTTATTCTGTTGGGTATAGTATAGGTGCTTGATCTAGTTATCTTGTTAAAAATGCATCCTCTCAATAGTTTGTTCTTCAAGCCATGTCAGACATTGCTGGGAATGTCGAAAATGTCCGCAAGCTGCTAAATTATCCTGGCTATTTTGAGGGCGAGGGTTTTTTAATAGGGGTGAGAAGGAACGAGCACTAACTGCCAAAATAGGGATGTTCAGTTGGTAATCACAGAACCCCATATCCACCGTAATTAGGATTAGAGGTAATGATTAGGATTAGAAAGTTAATTTATAAATAATCAAAAATGTTAGATTATTAATTATATAGTTAATAATTAATAATCATAGTTGGCCATTATCACCACCACCGCCTCAATTCCACCACCACCACCACCACCGTCGCCTTCACCACCACCACCTCAAATTCCACCACCGACGACTCTATTATGAAAAATCGTCATGGTTCAAGAGTCGTCCATGACGACTCTATGTGTAAAACTAGTATTGTGTTGAAAATCGTCATAGTTTTCCTCCAAACCTTGACGACTAATCATTACAATTTTCATGTAGGTTGCAAGTTTTCAAGTCGTCATCGATTTTGCTCCAAACCATGACGATTTTTTAGTAAAAAAAGCGCTCTGCCCCAAAAATGATATTAGTCGTTATGGTTTTGAGAAAAATCGTCACGACAATGTTACACAACAACCATTACGAATATACAAAAATCGTTATGATTTAAAACACAACCATGACGATTTACAAAAATCGTCATTGTTCCACATATACCTTGACGAATATACAAAAATCGTAAATGTTAATTGTTTACAACCATGACGACATAAAGATTACAAGCTCTACATTACATATAATTCATGTACAACGGGTGAGGAAGACAGGTTGTAGTTCTAAACTAAACAACTCACTACAATTGGTTATATATAATTCATGTACTACAACTATTTTATCTATCCATTGTGTATACGCTTTACCTGGAGCGCCAATTTCCCATTCCCATGGTCCATCTTCAGCACATTTTGACAACCAAGTCATCCAAAAGCAATGAATTCACTGCATAGCAACCAACAAATGTTGCATCCATGTATACAAACATATAATGAAACAAAATTGCTGCATCCAACCACACCATTGTGCTTCTTCACAATACATCAATATGAGAATAAATCAGAGTACTGCCTTCCAATGGGGGTAATCTGACCAGGGCAGGAACAAGACAATCAAATGGAATAAAGAGTGAATGTTAGAGATATACCTTGACGCCAAGTAATCTAATGGGGGTAATCTGACCAGGGCAGGAACAAGACAATCAGGACCAGCTGCTTCAACAGTAGCTTCACTTGCAAAATTTAATGGAGGCCAAGTAATCTAATGGGGGTAATCTGACCAGGAACAAGACAATAAGGATTAGGAGGCTGCATGACAGCAAGAGCATAACTAGAATTAGGGACACCGCAGTGTATGCATACCATCAAAGCTGTCAAAATGCAATTCAAAACACAACCTTTAAACAATTAAAGAGTAAGTTTAAGGCATACCTTAAACGGGTGAAACAAATTGAATTGTTGTTCCTGTTATGTGATGGAGACTAGAAGCAAAAGAACATTCGTCATGGTTAACCAAGAGAGCATGACGAATTTTCATGCTGTAATCTCAAATTGAAAAACCCACTTACTGAAAATCATCCAACTGAAATTGAACTATTCAACTGAGCACTCCCAGAACATTTGTCACTTATGCACTAGAAACATCATCTAGTATAAACATAACTATTGCATTTGTTCCATCTCATCTGTGTTTGCACATCCAATCCTCATCTGCAAAAATTCCAAAATTTTCAAAATTAACACCCAATTTCCAATATTTTTTAATTCACCAGCAAACTCTTAATCCAAAATCTATAGCATTACTCGTGTAGAACACTCCATGTACATCCTGCCCTATACTCACAGCCAAAACTTAAAAATTATCAAAATTCAGAAAAAATCAATGAAAAATGCAGTGAATCACAGGGCCCTTTATCTGTTTGTTCATCATTATCTAGTTAATTTTCTCAAATAAAAAAGGAAACCCTTTATTAAAAAGTGCCCTAAATTCAATAATTTGACAGAAGAATAGGATAACATTTTACCTGAATTGAAGTCCAAATCTTGCAGATGAACCTAGACAGAGCAAATTGAATGGGAAATAAAGAACCCCAGGATTGAAATCTAGGGTTTTGGGAGGTAAGAGAAGTCTCTGTCTGTGAGTGAAATCCAAGACGGAGAAAAAAGAAGAAATGGGGATTTTTTTTCTTCTCTAAATCGCTACAAAACCTGTCTCGAAAACCCTAAAAATCAATTGTGAGGTTACAAATTAAAATCAACCCTAGTATCAAAGAATATTATGCTCTTTAATCAGTATTAGGATGAGAATTTGGTTTCATTCGTCAAGGTATATGGTACTACCACGACGAGTTTTCTTGTTATTATGAAAAATCGTCCTAGTAGAAGCACAAACAACGACGATTGAGGTCGAGAGAGGAGTGGTTGTGGTGGTGTTGGTGTCGGCAGTGGTGGTTTCTCTCTTTTTTTTCCAGACACAGACATGAAACTCTAGAGGGGAGTGGTGATGGGGTTATTAGGTTAAAGGTTAGGAAGGTAGTTTGGTGAGGTGGTGGTGTTGAGCGGGGTGGTGGATGTAATGGTGGTGGTGGATTGGTCGAGAGAGAGAGAGAAAGAGAGAGAGAGAAGTGGTGGTGGTGGTGTTTTTGGCTGCTAATGGAGACGCAATGGAGAAGAAGAAGAAGAAGAAGAAGAAAAAGAAAATGGTGGTTGAGAAGAGTGGTCGTGAGATATTATTAGGTTTAGGGTAGCTAATTTTAGTTATGTTAATCATTTAGGTCACCCTTTATAATTGGGATGGGATATGGTTCTCATTTTCCTTTTCCTCTCGCCCAGGCTTTGACTTACGCAATCCAAACAATTGTGCTACTATTAAGTCAGTTGGAGCGCCTAACAAATAGAAGTGTACCATGCTGCAAAACTCGATGCATAGTTTGCCGATTTTTGTTAAAGGGAGAGCAAAAAAGGATCCGAGGAGTGCAAAAATCGTAGCCAACTCGTTAACCAGAACTGATTCAATATATTTTCGCAACTCAGACCATATTATCCTTGCTAATTACACCCTTTGCCTTTCAAAATTACAC
>JAJJMA010172355.1:0-22407 GCA_023529015.1 Papaver nudicaule
AAAAAAGTCAGTAAGGCAACACCAACTCAATAAGCGAAAGTGATAAAGCACCCAAGGCAAGCCGACATGGCTCACCTGCTCAGAGGGTGCTGAAGTCGCTTCCTCGTCGACATCTGTATCACCTGCTTGCTCGTCTGAACAACCCCTTTCGAAGGAACCTAGAGCAAAAACGAATACAAACTCAAAACTCTCTCAATTCGTAGAGAAATGAAACAGATACTAGAGCCTTTATATAGAATTTTTCTTTCGCTTAAAAAGGGGGATTAAATGCGCTCCACGTGTAAAATTTAATACATACCTGGACCAGATGGTACAGGAGCAGAAGACGGGCCCACTTGGTGTTCTCTCCCTGACATCGATGAACTGAAAGATTCCAAAATAGCAGACGGAGAGTTCAGGGGATTAACCTCGCCGCGCCTAACGGAACAAACCAAAGGTTGCAAACGGGTTAACTTCATCACATCGACCGGTTTGGGACCAGCGCTTTTGTTAAGGCGTTCAAGTTCCCTCACAAACTCTGGATTGCTCGAGCGAGCAGGGGTCTGTACGGACGCGGCACGTTTCCTCTTTAAGGAGGCTGTCGGACGCGCCTGTTTAGTACAAGACTTGTTATAAAGGAAGGACATACACCGAGGAACGAGGACTATGCCCGCTTCCCAGTTTCGCTTATCAGTCAAGGCCTTCTCACGCCACTCATGCTCGGGCATATTAAGCCACTCCTCCAGAGACCGCTTACGCGGCCCTGGATCATGAGCGTCGTCAAGCTACGGGCAAGCAAAAACTTAAGTAAACACGAAATATAAAAAAAATATATTTGATAAATAAACACAAACATCGAATTGGTACGCCAAAGGAATGGTCACTCACCGCAACACCTCCGTCCAACACAGTACTAGGCGCTGAAGGTGACGGTTTGGGGGCTCTGGTTGTCCGCGATCGTCCTTGTCCGCCAGGAGCTTTTAGGGAGGGAAGGGGGACTTTCCTCTTTGACTTATGCTTCACGACTGCGTTAGGATCCAAAGGAAGAGGACCCCAAGCTGTCTCAGAAGAATTCCGAGCGCGACCTTTATTCCCGGGAACTAGCCTCAGAGGTTCTCCTACGCTCTTCTCAAGCACAAAACGGCCGACGCGGTGCATCTCGTAAAGCTCGTCATCATCCGGCGCGTGAATAACACGAGCGGTGACTAGAAAGTTCATCACGCGCGTTAAAAGATCGTTCCAATACCAACGCCAATCCGCCGAAACGCGGAGAGAATCTCGAGCAGGTCGAGGATAACAGATGGTGAAGGGGACTGGACGACAGCGAAGTGCATTTCCATCGGAGTAGACAAACCTATCATAACAAGCCTCAATCGAGGTATCATCCAGGATAAGAGGGCGCAAGGGAGGTGGAGCAACCCCCTGGTCAAAACCTGCTTGGCGGACAACTCGATCAAAGTTATAGGCCTCAATAGAGAACGCGCCTTCGCAAAAACCAGGAAGGTAGCCAAACGTGACTGACAAAATAAAGTCCACCTCGCTTGCCTGATTCACTTTTCGAGAGTCAAGGATCTCCTCTTCATCCGAGTAAAAGGTGTAAGGAGTAGGTCCAACGCGACCATCAGTGTATGGAGAAAAACAAAACTTGCTCCCAATATCCATGTAATTGGAAATGTTGTCAAGAGATTTGGGCGATTTTCGCTTAAAAAGGCGGGCGCGAGGATAAGTATACACCATGGGATCTTGATAGACTTCCCCATCCTCGTTGACTCGTTCCTCGACGCCATGAATGGTAAGCGTCGGACCTGGCGGGCTGAACCCTGGAAAGCGATCCCAGGACCACATCTGAAGAAAGCTTGCGGGTACGAAAGTCTCGACAGTGTGCATATTAGCGGCCCTCTGGATATCGATCACGAGCAAGTCTAAGTGGTGGTACAGTCCGCCCAAGAACATAGGATCCAGAGGAAAAGATACGCCACGCGCCATTAGAATGGCCATTGGCATAAGTTCTTCCTTGATTGTATCCCCTGAGCTGAATTCAAAGATATCATGACTCAGCCAGAAAAGAAGGAACGCGGCCAGTTGCACCGTCTTTGAATCCTCGCCATAATTCGGACATTCCCAACGGCCCTTTACCATTTTTGGTGCCCAATACTTCACGAATAAAGGGTAGGAAGAGCGCCTTTTCTTGTGCCTGCTTGAAGTGGCTGCTTCGGCGTCATCCTCGCCTAGAAGGCGTAAAGACAGATTTGCGATTAGTTATGCAAAATGAAAACACTCGCAAAGAGTAAAAAGAAAATAAAAGACGAGCTGGAAAAAGTATTACCCCGGGCGCCTTCATGTTCCTCGCCCCCTTCTATATCGTCATGTTGGGCGCCCTCAAGTTCCTTACCCTTTTCTGGATTATCCCCGGCTCCCTCCTCGCGAGCTCTTTGGACTTCTTCAGAATGGCCACCAAATCCCAATCCTTAGCACGCATACATCCTGCGACGGCTGACTGATGCCAGTAGCAAGCGCCATGGGCTGGTAACAAAGTAAAAGCAATCACGTCCTCAAGAGTAATAGTCGCCTCTCCCCAAGCAAAAAGAAAGGTATGGAACAAAGAAATCCAACGCGTGACCAGCTTGGTCAGATCAAAGTTACTACGGTTGCAGGAGCGATATTTGGATGCTCTGATAGCGTCAAGAACGCCGATCCCCTCCAGAATACGAGCATGAGACTCATGGTTTTCAATGAAATCAACCCACGGCACCCAGCCCTCTTGGGGTTTTGCTGTGGATTTATAGACAATATTGGGAAGCTCGTAATCGCCACGGTTTATAGCCAAGCGAGGAACCTGCTCATAAGGAGGAAACGACCACTCGGCGTCATCCAGTTTCAACAGCCACAGCGGGTCGGCTGGTAGAGGCGGCGGCAGTCGATTCAGAAGGTGCTGATTAAAAAAGTCATCGGGATATTCAGTACCAGGAAGAGGAACAAAGGAGCTCTGAAGAGAAATGCTTCGTTCGAACAGGTTGTGAGAAAATAAACCGTCTTCCCGATCAGGAGGAGGAAAGACATCAAGGTTAGGATTCTGAGCGCCCCCTCCATCTGGCGCAGCTTCGGGGTTAACCTCATCTTCATGATTAGGGGCGAGTGAGTCGTCTTGCAAAGGCTCGTCGTAATCGCTCATGGTAGTAGAGGGAGAGAAGAAGATGATTTTTAACCAAGGAAAGACTGGCCAGAGGAAGCGAAGGTGAAAGAGTATTTATACTGAGGAGAGAAAAGTGTAACCGTCCGCCACCTAGACCACGATGCCAGTAACTCGTGGACGTGCGCCACCACGTATGCCATGATCCTGACGGTTACAAAACCAATCGTGGGCGACGGTCAGGGGACTTGGGTTCCCATGGGTGACGGTTGACCCGACGCATTTGCCTGCCCGAACCGTCAGGGGACTAATGTGGATACCCCAAGTCCATTAGGGTCTAACGGGCTTGACACATACTATGTTAAGCTTATCTAACTGGGCTTGGGTTTAAGCATCTTGGGTGTTTAAGAGATAAAGAATGGCAATTATGTTAATAAGTGACTAAGAGGACACATGGCAACCAAGGAGTGAAAGGGAGTCTCTTTAAATAGGGCTCTAAAAAGATCATTAGAGAGGCTTTTTCGAAGAGAGAGAAATCATACTACACTCTTAAGAGAGAGAGAGAGAAAGCAAGAGAAATGAGATAAATCGGGTTGTTACTTCTGAGACTCGGATCGGATTGATAATCATACCCTATTCACACCAACTTGGCCCCGGGGGGTAGAACCATCCCAAGACAAGCGAGGAAGGCCAAACAACGGAGTATGTACCACACCCGAAGACAAAGTAGGTATACCAGCCAACGGAGTATGCTGCGGAGGATTACTCATACTTCCGTCAAATTTACTTTTCTTTTTCTCACTCTCAGAGGATAGGTCAATAGGCTGATCAGCATCACCACTACCCCCGATGCTACCATCAGTTTTTCGCTTCCTAGAGTTGTCATCAACGTCCATGCCTCCACCATATGAATTCTTAGACGATGCATTTTCATCATCATCTCACTGTCATTTTCATCTTTTCCTTCAAAGACGACAGAAGCCCTTTTCCCCTTACCAGTACCATTAGCAAAATCATCCTCCAACACCTTGTTGGGAGGATTACCACCAGTACTTTGTTCTTGTTCTTCACCAAACTTCTTGTTCAAAGAACGCCTCTTCGGCTAAATAACACATACCGTTGTCCAAGTTATGGCTTTGAGAGGAAAACACTGACAAACATAAAAAGCACAAAAAGTTCAAAATCAAAACTATACCTTTAACAACGAAGCTGAATCATCTTCTTTCCCTGAGGTAGACACACCGCCTTTGTCAGCCTTAGCCTTCATTTTCCTAGGCACAGTAGAAGACTCCTTGTTAAACATCCAAGCAATATAATTATGGTACTGCGGGGGAAGCTCAGGCAAAGGCCTCGGCACTTTATTCCCGGAAGCATTAATCTTAAAACTAGCAAACCAAGGGCCAACGAGCTTCAAAGGTGTACGCATCCACCTCCGGTCATGATCAAAACGAATTCTTTCTTCTATCGGGAAGATATCATTAATACCAGGGATCTTGGTACGGTTAACATTATCACAGTCAGGCACTAACGAAGGGATTCCCGAACTTCTAAGACGGCGAGGGCCAACACCCCACGACAGAAAATTTGCGGGTTGAATAGCATCACCCCACTTGGCATTAAAATTGGCAGGAGTATAATGCGAAGGATCGTCACCAACGGGAGGATCAAAAGTATTATAACAGCTTATCCTTGATTTACCTTTGCTACGAAGCCAACACTCATGAAGAAGTCTAAGGAAATTTCCACTATATTGAAAGATTCCCCGAATAAAGCTCTTCGAGGGAATTCGGCGACTCGACAGTACATCAATGTAAAAGAGATCATCAGGGTTAAACAATGGAATAACTAACCCAGCAGCAAGTTGGCCTACCGTGATGAGAAGAGTGTTCTCATCAAAGGGGAAGTTGGCAACCATGTACTCGGTCAGAACATCTGTCTCTCTGTAGTGTTCAATCGTGAAACCCTCGAGAATAGGTGCTTTTGATCTCCTCAAGAGGTATGTGACGATAGCTCTCTGATTCCGAAGGTTCAAGCTTCGTCACTTCGTAATGAGGAGTAATGGTATTTGCCGCCTCAACCGAGGCTGCCGACGACGAAGTATCTGACTTAGACTTCGAAGCTTTGGACTTCTTTCTCGTCATGGTTCTGAGAAGACAAAGATAAGGGTACAAGAAAGTTAAAAGCAAATGTAGAAGGTGAAACAACCGTCAGGCATGGGGAATGAAACAAATCAACAACAAGCATAAACAGTCACCACGGCAGAAAAAAATGAGCCAAGCAATCAACAATAACAGAAATCCGTGATATCATACGAAGAAGAAGAGGTAACGACCTTATAGAGGAAAGGAAGCATCAGAAGAATTACCTGAAGAAAGAGGCCATCAACTGCACAAAAGGGGGAAAAACAAGAATCAGTCGATAGAACTCACCGGAAGAAAAGAACAGAGGTGAAAGAAGGGAAGAAACCAATGGCAACTGAAGGAATAAAGAAGAAGAAGTTAAAACTCAGATCCTCTGTCTGGTACTTATAGCCTCGAGGAATGATTAGTAACTGGCGCAAGATTCAAGGAGAAATCTCTCACACGATCTAAGGTTGGGACCACATAATAAAGACATGGGAAAGTGGCGGTAGAAAGCGAAGGGTTTTCTTCCATAATTACCCTTGGTAATAACTATAAGAAAAGGGTAAAACTGTTAATACCAAAATATCGACGGCTACGTGTCACTTGCTTAGGACTCGGAGCACGATATTAAATGAAGACGAAGTACAAAATCCATCTTCCACGCGCTTTACCCCATCACGAGGGACGATGGAAACCGAAGGTTATGATAAACCTACTCTAGCTAGGCCTAAGCATGGGGGACGCGTGTTGAAGCTGTTACATCTCAGGTCTATACCACGACAGAGAAATAGGGAGACGTGTCGATCACCAAATGGATACGCCAACGGTGGTGAGTTGTCAAAGGATAAGAACCAGCGCATCAAGAACATCGAAGAAGTTGGGTAATGGAGATAGATTCTGCAGAAGAGGTGTCGATTCAAGAGTGGGCAACCAAGGCGGCACAAGAAATCCAGCTGTTGACGAATGACATCAAATGAAGAAGGAACCTAGTGTAGTAAAAACCAATTACCTCCATAAACTACTATAAATACCCCACTCCACTGAGAGAGTGGGGATCGAGCAAATTTTAGGGAGATACGCTGAGGGAATGCTCACCATCTGTTAGTCCACCAGAATGTTGTAATGAAGAATAGTATGAATGTCAGTAGCAACAATAGCTTTCCCCGAGGATGTAGGCACACAACGTGTTGAACCTCGTTATGTTGGTGTGTTATCTATTGTTCCAGTGTCAATCACCCTAAGGGATCTCATCTCTCCCACATAGAGATTATCTGATCATTTAACATAAAACGACAGTGAACTCATTGGACCTGCTATCTTATCCGTAAGTAGCATTGGGAATGAGAGTTGCTGAGTGATAAAGGTTGTTATAGCCATTATAATACGTGTATTGGAAAAACTGCAGACTCCGTTCGGCAACCACTATAATGTGTTACTACAGTTAAGGACGCCAATTAAGTTTAAATACTTCTAGTGATATTTCCACCCCGTGGTTATATCCGAGGTATTGCAAGACTAAGGCCACTTATTTAGTCATCATTACAGTTACTTTACTCACTATTGGTTGATGTATGATATGGGATGTTAGAGCATTGATCGGTTGAACCCACAGATGTTGCTATCTCAAGTCAGTTGTCAAGTTTATGAGACAAAAAAACAATCCTTGATAAGTTTACTCTACAACTAGGACTAGGATAGTTCTAGGTAATCGAGACGAAGACTGATGAAGACGAATACCGAAGCTTACTACTTGATAAATCATAACGTCCTCTCTGGAGGTTTGAAAGGTATTCTCTTTCCGTATCGTTTTTACCATTTCTATCATACCAATAGTCTATGATGTTATTTATATGATCCGAAGGTATTCTAGGATTTTTGCCTTTGCATTTGTCACTCTTGTGATAATTTGTATAGGTAGAGTATGTTGAGTTGTCTCTTGAAAAAAACAACCCCAACGGTGAACGCATACATGAACGCGTACATGAAACATATACCACCTTTGGGATTTTAGAGAACGAGCTAAGTCTGTATGAATGCGTACATACAAGTTCAAGAATTCTCCTGAACTCTAAGGACTGCTCTGTGTACGCGTTCACATAAGCTATGCGAAAAACTTCCAACTTTCATATCTTGAAGTTTTCGGTCTAGACATAATTAGTTCTCGGACTTGTCGTGTATTGGCCCATGGAATTCAACAACTTAATCCAAGCGATGTTCAAACTAAATATTTGGACCAGAAGTCGCAAAGCGATGTCCAAACAAGCATTGGACCAGAAGTCGCGAACCTTCGAACAAGGTAGAGTCTTCTTTAACTTTTGGCTTAGTCCAAAGTTCTTAGAAGATTTAGAATGGGTATTCAAGCTATGGACTTTCCTATTTCTGGAACTTGCTTGAGCCCTACTCAAGGTTGCTTAAACTTTAAGCAAAGCCTCCCTTGGTGATCACTATAAATAGACGACCTTCTGCAAGATACAATCTCAATCCTCTACACATCTGTGTATCCTTCCATTAACCTTGGTCGTCATCTCGAAGTCCTTTTAGGACTACGACTATTGAAAAGACTTCACTTGAGGATCGTGAAGCACAGGTCGGAAGTAAAATTCCATCCAGTATCTTGGGTCGATTGAATTCTTTCAATCTTATCACGACCAAGATTTGATAGAAACTTCGTAAGGTAGATCTTGTATCGTAAACCCTTGAAGTTCCCAAACGCAATTCACGAACTAGGTTTCATACTAAGTTCGTCACGCGTTCGGAGGTAAAGTTGTTTAGGCTAGATCAAGAAGCCCTATTCAACATATCGATTTCCATTAACCTTAACTTTAAGTCTAAAGTAAATCACAATCGTATTCTCGTTTAATCACTTGGATACTTTTAGGCGTCTTGTTAGAGGCAGGGTAGCGCTAGTCTTCACGAAGGGAAGTGGAGCAACTCCTAGGCCTGTAAAGGACGTCAGCTAGGGGAATCAAGTACATAGGCTACTGCGGGATCCAAGAGACGTAGGAGCACATTGGTAGCTGAATTGCTTGTAGGGTGAATTCAGTCTCGATACAGTCCAGTCCGAAGTCTGAGAGTAGGCTAGCGTCTGTATACCGTTCATACTAAGGGTGTTCACATCTGGACGAGGTCCTGGGTTTTTTCTGCTAGGTTTGCAGTTTTCCTCGTTAACAAAATTCTGGTGTCTTGCATTACTTTTCCCTTCCGCATTATATTGTCTCTGATCTATATAATAGAAGTAATTGCAAGTTTGTTGATTCATAACCTTTGAGTGAATCTGTCTCTATTGAGATCTACGAGAACTACGTTCTTGTTAGGGTTCGGTTCTCTAAACTATACTCAGGTTGTTGTTTAAATATTGATTTGTGAGATCGTTCAAACAACCATAATCAACTAGGTTCACGAAAACAAAAAGTTGGTGGTTTATCTAGGTATCCCCGCTTTTTCATGGGAAAATTAGTATCAACACGAGGGTGATAGAGTACGCTGGATGGGTTGGCCCACGTAGCTCGTCTTATAAGGAGCAGGGAACTCGGAGATCTGGTCTTGAAAAATATATTCTGGTGCCGAGGACGGCTCCAATTTAAAGGTGGTGGTATTGTAATATTCCGATTAGGCAGGTAGGGTTCGCCAATTGGAATATAAGTAATGGTTTGTCCTTTCTTAACAACGAGGCCTTTTCAAGCACAATAGGCTCCTGTAGTTAAGTGTGATGGGCCGGGAGTAATCCAGGGATGGGTGACCACCAGAAAGTTGTTGCCGGATGATCGCAACAGTGCCCATTGAAAACCCCACACTGCTGGATGACCGCAGTGGTTAAGTGGAGACAGTATCGGTGGAGGGTCGACTCGTTACGGTGCTTCTACGTCTCTTGGCTCCCGCAAAAACCTACACACTTGATTCCCTTAACTAACGTCCTTTATAACCTAAGAGTTTCTCCACAGTCGTTCATGAAGGCTAGCGTTATCCTTCCTCTAACAGGTTTCCTGGTTTTGATTTTCTTAATATTAATCAATCAAGATGCATGGAAATCGAATCAATATCAATAGTTCTTATTGATCTAGCCTAATTGATTTTGCCTCACAACGTTGACGAACTCAATACGATCTCTAGTTCGTTACCTTTCCAAAATTTATAGGTGTTACCGCACCGAGAGCAGCCTCACAAAGTTTCAATGAAATCTTGGTCTTGGTTGTTCTAGCACAATACAATCAACCCAAGATACAGGATCAAGATGCTGAAATCCGACTTGTGAAATCTTTCAATAGTCATACCCTAATGAAAGGTTTCGGGATGACGACCAACCTTTATGCAAGGATACACAATAATGTATAGAGGATACAAGTGTTATCTTTGCAAAAGGTCATCTATTTAGATTGATCATCAATAAGGTCTAGATTAAAGATTGAAAAGACGAGGGTACCAAGTACACCACCAATCTTTTATTTTAGTCCACCTATAAGTCAAACCTTGAACGGTTCATGTACTCAAGAACTCAAGAACAAGATCTCCTTCAGATCTGATTGATTCACACAAGGGAGTCAATACAAGAATACGAAAGGCTATGTCAACAACCAAGCACAATACTTTAATTATAAATGATGAATTAAATATAACGCGGAAATAAAGTAAAGTACACAATATTTTTGTTAACGAGGAAACTACAAACTCGTAGAAAACCCCCGGGACCTCGTCCAGTTTGAATACTCTTAAGAATTAAGCCGCCAACACACCTACTCTCAGACTTCAGACTAGCTGGTAGAGACAATATGACCATAATACGACTATTAGTCACAAAGATTTCCCCTCAGTATTCCTACGCCTCCAACCACATCAAGGTGGTCACTCACATGTACTCCCTTACGCAAACAAACGTCCTTTACTGTCTTACGCAAGAGTTGCCTCACAGCCCGTCGCGAGGACTATCGCTACCCGACCTCCAATCGGACGATTACAACCTTAGTGAACAACAACCAAATAGCGGCAGGTCAAATCGCTAGATGATATCCTTGGTAACTAACATATATTTCACTGAAGTCGTTTCACACCAAGAGCGAGGATATTTAAGTTTACTTTGGTAGTAAACTCCTCGAGATATCGATCAAGGTTTCAAAACCAAAACTCCCGAAAGAGTAACTTTGTCGTCCCGGTTGGAATCAAGCAGATAATTGTGGCAAGTACGATGATATGACCTTGAAGAACAATGTACCTGCAAAGAACAAATCTAATAACAACAATCTTGATTCCACCCAATATCCATAGTTTAGGCACACAAACCGAAAACGGCTTGCTGATAAATCCAGGTTAATAGATGAAGAGTATGTTCTAATCACAACGATCTTGAGTGGCCTTATTGCAGAAGAGAAGGACCATAGAATAAACAAGATCGCAAGGTTTGATAGACGTGATAGAACAAAACACAAGTAGAATACAATGAAGACTAGTAAAACATAAACTAGTTTCCCACATAGGTACTTCTAGGCTTCTCGATGCCTAGAGAAGACTTCCTCGCAATTCTAGACCAAGAGCAAATGCTCAAAGGTAACTGAAAAGAAAAGCGGGAGACACAAGTTATAGATCCGAAGAAAAGCTTGGTAGAGGGATAAAGCTTTCAGCAGAGATACCACTCCTATTTATATTGACTAAGGCTTATCTTTGAAATGAGGCTAACTTAATTTCGGAAATTCATTAAAGCACATTTCCTATTAGTTCCGAAATTCCTCACTTAGACTCATATCATTTAATGAGATCTAATACTTTAGCATTTTTACATTATTGAAAAATATTAAATTCATAAATGAAAATATATTTTCAATAAATGTTTGGCCAATAGCAATCAAAGAAAATAATACTCATAAGGTATTTGGATATTTCATTAATTCGAAATATGGTGTTTACCAAATATGCTCCATGGGAAAGAGCTCATTTCGAAACGTGTCCTTTAGTTTCGAAAATCTCCTTAAGGTATTATTACTTCCAAAAGTCGTCATCAGCTCTAATAATGTCGACATCACTTCTTAGGCTTTGCTGGACGGGCCAGAGCGATCCTAGGTGGAAGTGGGATCTGGTTCAACGTTCCGCATAAACGTATCCTTACAGACGTGGACAAGCCTTCTGTGTTAAGCTTAAGTGAACACATAGGTTCAAGGGATATTCCGAATCATACAGAAAGATATACCATTAAAGTACAATGCATGATTCAACGAGTAATAGCAAAATGTTGAATCTCCTGAATTCTTGATTCCAATATAGATGATCACGTTAATGGTATCCAAGAATTCAAATCAAAACATCAAATGAATATTTGATCTAGTAGTAACATCATACAAAGATCTAATCACGTACAGTATTCATTAGAAATCATGTGTCTACTAACTAGAGCGACTAACCATATTTCTGATTATGACTCAAGCCAACTTAGTTGTATATTGAAGATGAACTAGTTCAAACTTCAAACTGAGAATATCAAACTCATTAATTCGCTGAAGCACAAATCAAAATAATAGAGTTTGAACTTCGAAAATACGCATTCTGAGATAACCAAATTAAGGTTTCAAAACCTACATACTGTTTGGCAGAAACCAGATTAAGGTTTCGAAATCTAAGTTCATATATGACCAGAACCGAATTTCCCAAATCAAGTTTCCATATAGCGAAACCAAAGTGAGGTTTTGAACTCTAGATTCTGTTTAACAAAACCTAGGTTAAGGTTTTGAAACAAGAAACACATATTATGCTCGTCACAAATGTTTGGTATCGAACTTTAGAGTCCATATGGTCAAAAACCGTTTCAGCATCACACCTTTTTAGCCTTGACGCACATGTTATATTTCCCAGTTCACATAAACCTTTAGGAAACCCCAGAGTCTTTTCGACCTTTAGAACTCACATGGTCAAGACACATTGGTTTCGATTCTTAAGTGACTGTTAGCCAGCAAATACAGTTTCGAACTCATGTTTTTTCATTGGTCACAATATTTAAGTTTCGGACCAATAGCTCACGGATACGAAAACCAGATTATGGTTTCAAAATCAACATTTAGTTTTAGCAAAACCTACATTGAGGTTTCGAACATTGAAAATTCATAAGATGAGATAACAAGAATATGGTTTCGGAATCCAGAAGTATGATGGCATACGAGATGTTCATATACAAAATCAAGTAAATGATTCAGAACTTCAGCATTCAGAGCCAAATCAAGACGTAATATTCGATGCTGAGAACAACAGTATATCGAGTCTACACAACATAAGTTTGAGTCACGATCTCACTTACATTTATCTCGTACAAGTATTTGCTAATCAATCTGACAGAGTCAGACTAGGTAAGTAGAGACACAATACTGTGATGGATTAAATCTCGTATTACTACTGAGACAACATCACACTGCTATATCCAACTCGAAGGTTTTAGGAAAATCCTTATATTACTTAGAGACGGAGAAGAAAAGAAAGATCTAAGCAATATGAAACGTCATAACTTCAACAACAATATCGCAAGCGATAAAGTGGAGTTATATCTTAAGACACAGTGATCACAAGTGATCAAGTCATAACGTAAAGCTCAAGTAGAGAGTTATGTTTTTGTCTTTTGTAGCACAAGTGTAAAAGATAATGGAATCGCGTTATTTAGATTCACTAACCTCTTGAACGATGAAGCCGGATGTATTCATTTGATCTTCAGTCTTCTTCAACTCTTCAAGTAGTGATTTTAAATCCTACCAAAATCTTCCACAACCTAAAGCTAACTCACTCATGACTTTACCTAATGTGTGTTGTTTTAGCGGTCGAGTTTTGATCACTAAATTTGACAACTAAGCTTGACATACCAACACTTAATGAGGTTGACCGAGCCATGCTCTAACAAAGATTAAGCGACCTTTGAGTAGGTCTCAAATTAGTTCACAAACATGGATATCCATGACTAGCTCAAAAGTCTAACCCAAACTTCTCGAACCGCCCATATCCAAAGTGACTTAAGGGAGTGAAAAGGTCTGTTAACACCCAATTTCGCACCAGTAATAAATTACCGTGCTTATACTCTGGAACCCAACACAAAGAAAGTCGTTCTAGAGACGGACACAGGAAAAGCCCTTTGAAGCCGGACACAAGAAGAAAACACCTTCAAACCAGATAATATCATTTGCTCCATTATGGAATACCCTGTATCATCCTACTTTCACCCCACTACCATTTCACTTTCCTTCCACTTTTAGCACTAGAAAAACAAAATCTATGCTACTTTATCCTACCCTTTCTTTATCCAAATAAAAAAAAACATTCACGAACGGTAGGCCCCTATTTTTATCACACAAAAAAGGAGGCCCAAAGAAGATTGGAGGCCCCTATTTTTCCTACGCCGTGAAGGTAAGGACAAGAAGGAAATAAAGGAATCAATCGTCCTTTTTTTTCTCACCCAAAAATCAATCATCCCTATTTTTCTCACCCAAAAATTAATCATCCTTTTTTTTTTCTTCTCACCCCATAACACTTTGTCCCCCACTTCATTCCTTAAAAAATATATATTCTCTCTAACAAATCCTCTTTTTCCCACACTATAAAAGGCCCCTACTACAAATGGAAAAAGCACATGGAATGGAATTCAAACAAAAAAAAAAACTTAAGGAGAAAAACACATCAAAGAACACTCACTCTCATTCCATTCTACTCACCCGCTCTACAACACTCATTCCAAAAATGAAAGCTCATGCTTTTTCAAGTCTTTACTAGTTAGTAGTATTACATTATTCCAAAGGAAAATACAATAAATATTAGAGCAATGTATCAAGTATTGTCTTTAAGTTTTTAAGAGATTAGCATTAAATTGCTGATACTTTAATTACTTTTAGCATACTTACTGAGAAGACAAAAAGGGGATAGTTGGGAAATCTCCCTAAACCCAGGTATTGTATTCAAGGTATATCAGCTAAACTATGATCACTAAATTGTGAATTAATCTATTGTGAGCACGATGGTCTTCCACCTCACATTAAAATTGCATCAAAAGATATGTCGTTCTTATTCTGGAAATTATTGTTATAGAAAAATTCTCCTTGATTATCGTATTCGTCAACACTGTGGACGAACCTAAATATGCATAAATGGTCATCCATTATGAATTAAGGTCACACGTATATATTGGCATATTTATTTTATTAACTGGCTTTATCTAATGTGGTGTACTCTTGTATGAGTAGAGTGGTTATCCCCTCTCATACCTATCAGAACGTACCCACAAATTTGCATATAAAATTTCAACGTTGTGGACGAACATAAATATACATAAATGGTCATCCATTATGAATTAAGGTCACACGTATATGTTGGAATATTTATTTAATATTTATCAACTTGCTTTATCTAATGTGGTGTACTCTTGTATGAGTAGAGCGGTTATCCCCTCTCATATCCATCAGAACGTACCCATAAATTTGCATATGAAATTTCAATCGTTTTTGTGGGCGAATAAGTGTGAGTAGAGTGGTCTTCCCCTCTCGCTCTTAAAATCCCCCATATTAATATACGCATTTCTCCTAATAAATGAATATTATTAATTAACCTCATATAATGTGTAGACCGTGTGGGTTAGACTAAATATGAGTTGAGTGGTCTTCCCCTCTCATATTAAGAACACATGTAACTTTGTGAGCGAAATTCACAATCTTTTTATTGCCACTAGATAATATTGTGGGTCTCCTTTAAGCAAATGGTCTTCCATTTTGCATAAAGGACGCATATAAAACAAATTTCGTCGTGTAAACCTGTAATCTAAAAAAATGCATTTGTATAAATTAGATCAAGTTATCCCCTTTGATCCCGAAGTAGAGGCCAATCTTCTGATTGGGCGGTTGATGGGTGCCTAACACCTTCCCATCCCGTACTAAAATCTCCTTACTCGGATTCTCTGATACTAGACCATAAGCATGCAAGTCAATACTAGGTTTGGTTTTCCCGAAAGAATTCAAACTAGTCTAGAATTGGGTCCTGATTCCCATTAGTCAGGTGGCGACTTCAAAGGAATCTTTTACAAAATATAGCTCTTGAATAACGAACAATTTAGGAGTTAATTTTGCACCGTTTGTGTTAAAAACATTCACGAACGAATTGATGCATCTCTGCACACTTAGGCGACCCCTCTTAAACTAGAATCCCGAACCCCCAGACGGACCCGATTCCTCTGGACGCGTTCCGGCGGTTTCAACAGTGGCGACTTCACTGGGGACCCTTAAGAGATTTGACTTGAAAACTGGTTAAAGGGAATTTCTTCATCTTGTACTTGTGCTTACACGACAAGTTTTGTGATTTCAGGTATTTGTATCACCAAAATCAGCCATAACGAGAAAAAAGGTCTACGAGCGTGGCTAGGTACGAAAGGAAGACGGAAGGCTAACAAAGATGCCTAACTCACAGTTTGGTCATGAGGATTCTGACACTCTTGAAAACATCAGCATGTCAAAGATCGAACAGTTTTTTTGAGGAACAATTAACCAAGTTCTTCAGAAAGATGGAAGCCGAGGAAAAGGGCAAAGGGAAGATGAACGAAAAGCCGGAAGGCGAGGACGAAAGCGGAACATCTGGTTCCACCAAGGCAAATCAAAAAATAGAAGAAACCATGAAAGAAATGCTGACGAGATTATCCTTGATTGAAGACCACACCGGCCGTACCAGTAAAGTATGGTACACTCCGCCCGAAGGAGATTTGCCCGCAGGCTTCAAGTTTCCCAAGATGGAAAAATATGACGGACGAGGACCTCCAGGATCTCACATCCAGTTATATCTCAGTTCCTCAAACCGAAAGGACTAACAGACGACTGGCTGCTAAGTTTGTTCCATCAAAGCTTAACAGGCTTAGCTTTGGATTGGTATCAGCATGTGGAGAAATCCAAAATTTCTACATGGACAACCATGGTCGACTCATTCGTCGAACATTTTACCAAGAACTCAAACAATACTGTCGCTCTACGACAGCTAAAGGCTCTTCGACAAGGAACCCACGAAAGCTTCACCGACTGGATGGCTAGATGGGACAAAAAAGTATTCGAGATGTTCGAGCGACCATCCGAAAAAGAACAACTAGAAATGTTGATGACAAGCATCTCCGTGTCCTATAGAACACTTCTAAGCTTAACTGGCCCTCAAGATATGGCTGAATTTCGACTCAGAGGGACATACATAGAAGATGCCATGAAAGCAGGTGCGTATGCGGGTTTTGCTGTAAGCCCAAGCCCACCAAAAAAGAAAGAGGTGAACTACGTAAATCCACCACCCGCTAGACCCATGTACATCAAGGCAACGGGGAAAGCACCGGCAGCTGGATTATTTCGGCAAGAAAGAAGTCCACCGGAATCATCCACCAGACGAAGATGGAGCAAGGATAGAATACATTCCAACTTAAATGCAAAAATGGGCGAACTCTTACCAGGGTTAGTGGAGGAAAAACTGATTGAACTCCGATACCCAAAGCCAGACCGGCGCAAGTATCCTGGATTTGATGAGAACAAGTCATGCGATCTCCACCAAGACATCGGCCACGATACCGAATCATGTTGGGTCCTGAGGAACTTAATCGAAGACTTGATAGAAGATGGAAGCATAACCATAGAAGGGGCAACGAAACCTCCTCACATCCAGAAGAACCCTTTATACCATCACACCACGCTGGCCGAGGTGCGAACTTCATTGAAGCAAGCAATACAAATGGTCCTGAAAAGATGGCGGTTATGGAGACAAGCCAAAAACCTTTATTCGTAATCGCAAAAAGTGGGAAGAAAATTTATCCCAGACGCCCAGACGACCGTTGTGAGGCTGTTCAACACCAAACTCGGGGTGGCAGGCATTTTAAACCTGCAGCCCTACGTGAAGAAAACCCAGGCGCCGCTACAAGGGACAACCTAAATGCTACTGCAAGGGGCAAATCAACTCAAGCCAGACACAATCTCCAGCAGGAAGCAATCAAGGAAGATAACTTTCTCATCGAACAATTGCAAAGGACCAGAGCCAACATATCGGTTTGGGGGATGCTAGAGGCATCGACAGAACATCATCAGGCCTTGCAGGAAGCACTTAATTCAATTCATGTACCCACAAGAATCACTCAAGAGGCTTTGGTGAATGCAATTACCCAATTCATAAGGCCAGGTACCATCACTTTCACAGATGATGACTTACCACCGGAAGGGCGCGACCACAACAAGGCTCTCTACATAACAATAGGTTGGGAAAATATGCTGGTACCGTTGGTTCTCATGGATAATGGTGCAGGCGTCAATATATGCACATTAAAGGCATTACAAGCAATGAGGGTCGACCTCAACTATATAAGGAATGATGATAAGGCGGCGCTCACAGTCCGAGGCTTCGACAATGGGAAACAAGTGGCACTTGGGAAAATCACCCTCGACATATGGCTAGGACCCCTTAAAACCGATGCCACCTTCCTGGTCATGGATATTCCGGCTAGCTACAACATGCTTTTGGGAAGAGACTGGGCACATCATAGGGGAATCGTGCCATCCTCACTCCATCAGAAGGTTAGGTTCAATATGGGGGATAAGACAATTACGATCCAAGGGGACAACGGCGCAAGTGAAATAAGGGTTAATCAAGTCTGCAGTAATATGGTCCCAGTAATCAATAACTACACTGAGATGGACATATGCCAAATTCAAGCAATCACGACATTTCTTGAAGTGTATCCCCATGAGATCTATCACCGAAATCGTCATGTAGCAAATATGCTAAGGAGGAATAATTTCTTTCCTGGAATGGGTCTTGGGCTCCGTCAACAAGGTCCAACTCAGCCAATATCAATCCCGGGAAGAAAGGCGTTCGACACAACAAGCCTCAGATATCGCTCAAACAATGGAAGCGCTGCAACAACCGAAAAGAAGCAGGAGTACCATAGGATTGATCAAAACCCCGAACCACCTACATATCAAAAGAGATTTGTACGAAAAGGAGAGGGCATACTTCCGGCGGGACAGTTGCCAAAGAAGATTACGCCTGTGGTACCAAGGAGAGAACCTGCTTCGAGAAGAGAAATTCCAGAACCAACCTATGAAGAAGTAAGCCAACTTTTCTCATTGTTATCCTTTGGCGAAACATCAGAAGTGAGTGGAAGCAAAGGAGAGGACAAAGGAGAAATAAAATCTCTCGAGCAGAAAGGAGTCCAGACAACACCTACCGAATGCCAAGAAACTGAAACCCAAGTCTGCAAGGTTCTCGCAAGAGCAAGGCGACGCAGCCGTAGAACCAAGAAATTTCCAATATACAACGGCATGGGTCCTCCCATTCATCACCTCAACTCATATCTCGCGTATGTGAAGCCGTTAGATATGACTGAAGGGCATCTAAAGCATTACTTCGGTAACAGTTTGACGGGAATCGCATCAACTTGGTTCACAACTAATGATCATGTCAGAGCAGCAATGTGGCCCATAACAATAAACACTTTCATCGACTACTTTTCAAGTGAAGAAGTTCCTGAAGGTAACATGGAGGAACACTTCCTTAACCAAAGGGAAAGGTTCTGGAGGCCATACACCAGGAGGGCAGAGCAAGGAGTCCCCCAGGCACATGCTTCCGACGACACGTACATTCACATGATCGATCATGTCCATATCACTGAGAAAGAGTTAGAAAATTCCTCGTGGACCCCTCAGAGCTGCATTTGTACCTTTAATGCACCTCTAATTTTGAAAAACCAAAAAAAATGAAGAAAATATGATCTCAGAAATAAGTGAAGAATGTGAAGATACGGAAGATATTGCGGGATCGGAGGATAACGCTGGAAGAAACTTCGAATATGGAGATGAAGAAATGATCAATGGCCCGGAGGACATTCCAGAAGCAATCCGAAAGATCATCGAGAAGCATGAAAGGGATCCGGACTACACTGAATAAAAGACGGAGACCATCAAACTGGGAACTGAAGAGCTGCCATGAAATATCAACATCGGTACAACTTTATCCGCAGAAGAGAGAGAAGCAATGATCAAGTTACTCTCAGAATTCAATGACGTTTTTGCCTGGTCTTATGAAGACATGCCTGGGTTAGATACAAACATGGTGGTTCACCGACTACCTACATACCGGCCCAGATGTGAAACCTGTTAAACAAAAGCTCCGAAGGCTCAGACCAGAATGGACCCTAAAAGTCAAGGAAGAAGTGGAGAAACAACTTAATGCAGGTTTTCTCGTAGCCGTGACCTACACAGAATGGTTAGCAAACATTGTGCCAGTTCCGAAGAAAGATGGGAAAGTACGGATGTGTATCGACTACCGCAACCTAAACAAAGCCAGTCCAAAGGATGATTTTCCACTACCTCATATCGACATCTTGGTCGACAATACCGCTAAACAAGGAATGTTATCATTCATGGATGGTTTCTCTGGGTACAACCAAATCAAAATGGCAGAAGAGGACATGACCAAAACATCTTCATCACTCCTTGGGGAATATTCTGCTACCGGGTTATGCCTTTCGGACTAAAGAATGCAGGGGCAACATATCAACGAGCCATGACGACCATCTTCCATGACATGATGCACAAGGAGCTAGAAGTCTATGTGGACGACATGGTGGCGAAATCCGAACATAGTGAAGACCATGTAAATGTGTTAAAGAAGGTCTTCTACCGCCTTCGGAAATTTCAGCTTAAGCTCAACCCCAACAAATGCGTGTTCGGCACCAAATCTGGGAAATTGCTGGGGTTCGTCATCAGTAACAGAGGGATTGAATGTGATCCATCAAAGGCTAAGGCCATCATGGACATGTCACCGCCAAGAACGGAAAGAGAAATCCTTGGTTTTTTGGGTCGACTACAATACATAAGTCGGTTCATAAATCAACTCACTCCTATTTGTGAGCCGATATTCAAGCTACTAAGGAAGAATGTACCCACTGTATGGAATCAAGAATGTCAAGAAGCATTTGAGAAGATAAAAAAGTACTTGGCAAGTCCACCAGTGCTTGTACCTCCTACTCCTGGTGTCCCGTTGATCCTATATTTATCTGTGACAGATACTTCTATGGGAGCAATGCTGGGGCAATACCACGAAGAAAGCGGCAAAGAAAGGGCGATCTACTATCTTAGTAAAACTCTTTCCGGATACGAGTCTAAATACTCCTCGTTAGAGAAAACCTATTTGGCTCTCGTCTGGGCAACACAACGACTTCGGCACTACATGTTATCCCACAAGATTCAAGTCTTATCCAGGATGGATCCTCTAAAGTACTTGTTCGAAAAGCCGGCATTATCGGGAAGAACATCGAAGTGGCATCTTCTATTCTCTGAGTTTGATATCACATACGTCACACAGAAATCTGTCAAAGGAAGAGCAATTGCAGACCACCTAGCTTCGCATCCTCTCCTAGATAACACTGAGCTAAAAATAAATTTCCCCGATGAGTGGGTAATGAATGCCTGTCTGGACGAGGATAAACCATGGAAGATGTATTTTGATGGTGCCCGCAACAAGCAAGGAAGAGGTGTAGGAGCATTGCTGGAGTCACCAGAAGGCATCCACACACCAATTGTCATTAGGCTGTGTTTCCCATGCACCAACAATGTGGCAGAGTACGAAGCTTGCATAGCCGGATTGAAAGCCGCCGTCGAAATCAATGTCAAAAGCATCATAGTATTCGGAGATTCGTTGTTGATCATCAAGCAAATCCAAAAAGAATGGAAGGTCAGTGAATAATTGACTGAGTACCATGAGCACCTGGAAGGCCTCACGAAACAGTTCGATCACATCGAATTTCACCACATCTATCGAAACAAAAACCATGCTGCCAACGTTCTTGCGGTTCTAGCATCTTGGTTAACAGTTCCAGAAGGAATGACGGTGAAACCCATCGAAATAAGCCAAAGAGACGAGCCTGCATATTGTTACGCTATTCAAGTCGCCGCCGAACAACTGGATGGTGCTCCTTGGTACGTCGATATTCAGAGATACCTTGAAGATCAGTCCTACCCGGAAGAATCAACCAAACAACAACGAAGATACATACGACGAATGGCGTGCCAGTATACCATCTATGCAAATGTTTTATACAAAGTATCAAGAGACGGAACCTTGTTACGATGTGTAAACGATCATGAAGCCAGAAAGGTCCTAGAAAGAGTACACAGTGGTGATTGTGGTCCTCATATGAATGCACACATGATGTGCAAGAAGATAGCTCGCCTCGGGAACTACTGGACCACCATGATGACAGATTGTTGCAACTTTGTCATGAAATGTCACCAATGCCAGGTACATGGAAACCTCATGCATGTGCCTCCGTCTCAGCTACATACCTTGTCCTCTCCATGGCCATTCTCCACCTGGGGAATCGATATCATCGGCAAAATCAATCCACCTTCTAATGGCCACAAATACATTTTCGTGGCGATTGACTACTTCACAAAGTGAGTCGAGGCCATCTCAGCAAAGGGCTTCAAGGGTAAGCAAACGATTGATTTCATACGGAATCACATCATCTGCAGGTATGGAGTCCCGCATGAAATAATCTCAGATAATGGGTCAAATTTCATGGGCGAGGAAACAAAGGAACTGCTAGATAAATACAAAATTCAACACCATCTAGCATCACCGTATCTTCCCCAAACCAACGGAGCAGTCGAAGCAGCTAACAAAACATTGGTCAAGATCTTAAAGAAAATGATTGAGAAGTATACTGATTGGAGCGAGAAACTGCCATATGCTTTATGGGCTTACAGAACGTCAATTCGCACGGCAACTGGGGCAACGCCTTTCTCTCTCGTGTATGGTATGGAGGAGATGCATCCTGTCGAAGTGGAGATTCCAACATTAAGGGTTCTAAAAGAGAGCCAGCTACCAGAAGATGAGTGGGTCAAAGTCAGAGTCGAACAACTGAATTTGATTGACGAAAAGAGGCTGACAACAGCTTGCCATTCTCAAGCTTATCAAAACCGAGTAGCTCGCAGCTTCAACAAACATGTACGACCACGTGATTTCAGTGAAGGGGACCTCGTACTCAAAGAAATCCGTCCAGTCAAGCACACTGATTCCAGGGGCAAGTTCAAGCCAAAGTGGGAAGGTCCATTCATTGTTAAAAAGATTTTTCAAGGGATGGTTGTGCAACTTATGGACTTAAATGGCGAAGAGCACCCGAGGCCGACAAATGCCGATCAACTCAAGAGGTACTATGCT
>JAJJMA010172367.1:0-10898 GCA_023529015.1 Papaver nudicaule
CCTTCTTTAAGACCATGCAAGTGCTGATGAGTTCATGGAGACCTACAAGTAATGCTGATGAGTTCATGGAGACCTACAAGTAATGCTTCTTTTACTCTCAACTCTAGTGTGGATTCATTTTTTGTGAAAATTGTGTATGAATTGAAGTTATCATGTGCATTTTGTAAATGTAATACGGAAAATATGGATACAAATTTTATCATACGTATTTTGTATAATTTTGTAATACATTTTTTTTAATTTAAAATATTTTGTAATTTTATTTTTTTTTATTCTAATTAAAAAATCCGCAACGTTTATAAGCGTTGCCTAAATTACAGAAAACGTTGCTCTAAATAAATTCTGCAACGTTACTTACGTTGCTTTAAATTAAAAAGAGCAACGGAAGAAGCAACGTAAATTCCGTTGCTTTAATTAATTAAAGCAACGTTAATAGACGTCACGAAAAATTTGTAACGCCGTTTTTGCAACGCTAATAGACGTTGCTTTAATTCTGCGCAACGTCTATAAGCGTTACAAACAGGCCCCTGTGGCGTAGTGACGCCATGACCTCAGGTGTGTTGTAGCATAGGCACTCACACCGCGACTAAGGCACAGGCTGCCCCAAAGTCGACCTTGGCCAGACGCCAAAGCCATAAACGCCACATAGCATGGCACCACAAACCATGAGTCACCATGGATTCACAAAAATCAGCATTGGCCAAGAAGCCAAGGCCATGGCGTAAAACGCCACAAACCTACAAAGAGCATGGCCGCAAATAGGCTGGCCTTGGCCATAGGCCAAGGCCGTGGCGCCATACCCCATGGCGCCACAACAAATAAGCCTTGGCCAAAGGCCAAGACCGTGGCGCCATAATCCATGGCGCCACAACAAGATAAGCCTTGGCCCATGGCGCCACAACAAGATAGCCTTGGCCAAAGGCCAAGGCCGTGGCGCCATGAGCCATGGCGCCCCCACATCCAACGCCAAAGACGCGTTTTAAACTGGCCAAGGCCATGGCGCCACCATAACTAGCGTCAAAGACGCATTTCAAATTGGCCTTGGCCAAAGACCAAGGCCGTGGCGCCATGAGCCATGGAGCCACCTTAACTAGCGCCAAAGCGCCATCAAGCACTTATGGCCTTGGCAAAAGACCAAGGCCACTCCTACACTTGTGTCCAGAAGACACTACATCATGTTGGTCACGACAATCAGTCGTACAACCCTACTCTACTCAACTCAACTACGCAATATCCGCGTATCACTCACTCAAGATATCAAAGCGTCACACGGGGGGATAACTTTAGTGGTATTGGTCTGGCGGTCTACGGCAGTTGAAAGAAACTGATGGAGATAGTGGGCAGTTACGAGAAGATGGCGCGAGTGGGCATGTTCCACACAACTCAGGCAGTTACGGAAACCAATGCATGTCCTCCACTCCTCCACTCTTCCACGACGTCCACCTTCTCTGTCGAGAGATCAGGGTGAGTTCAAACTATAAATAGAGGCTTCCTCTATTTTCCAAGGCAGAACATTAAGGATATCAATCCAAGAATGTTCAGAACACACAGAAACAACCAAGAGACTCAGAGAAAACACCTGAGAATCGAAATACGCTCTAGCCTTGGAGATTTCCAGTCGACTTCACGACGGGAATCTTGAACTCTTACACCCAAAACACATCCTCAACCTGATCTCAAGTTTCTTCGTTGTTTCCCTCCCTAGACCAACCTCCATCCTCTCTGTGACCGAAGCAAGATGGGAACGGCCATCCTTGGTTTAGGCTTGTCTTGTTCGACTTTGATCTCCGAGCACTACGAAAGTACCCAGAGACGGTACATTGTTTTTCCAGGTAAAAACAGCATGATAAGAATCGTATGCCATGTAACTTTTCTGTTGGAGATATGGTATATGGCTGAAGATCAGCAAAAAACGACAAAAAAGGGAAGCAAAGAAGTTGAAACCTATACGGTATGGACCGTTCAAGATAATAAAACAGTTTGGAGACAATGCTTTTCAACTAGATTTACCTCCTTACATGCAGATGTACTCTGTCATTAATGCAGAGTACTTGAAGTTGTTTGAACCTCCACTATTGAATGAAGATGTTCAAGAATTGAGTCTTCCATCTGTGGAAGAATTGAGCATGGAACGAGAAGAAGTTCTCATAGAAGATTACATTATTGAGACTAAAGTAACACCAACTAGACGTGGTGATCGAGTGATGTATCGCATAGGTCGAGCAGGACAAGTACCTAGCAAATCTAAGTGGTTCAACAGAGGACAAGGTGAGGCGAAGTTCCCCCAACTGAGTTTTGAAGCTTACAGGAGTTTACAGCTTCCTAAAATGGGGAGCCATGATACAGGAGTATCAAGAGAAGAAGACCATGAACCCAATGGGTTTAGCCGAGCTACATCTGTGGCTTAGATCAGTATCTAGAAGATACTAGAAGATGTGTAAGTTAGGAAACTCTAGTTGAGTTTCCTAGTTTGAGTCAAGTTCTTAAACTAGTAGAATTTCCTTTCCTAGTATAGTTCAAACTTGTAAGCCACAACTCCCTATATATAGAGGCAGTTGTGAGATAGAGAGGGCAAGCCAGACGTGAGAGAAGTCTGAGAAGAAGTTTAATCTCTAAAGTAATAAAGAAGAAGATTAAGCTAAGTATTTGTTATTGTGTTTGTTTTCTCTTTGTTTTATCATTTAAACTCTTCCAACAGTTCAAACTCTAGGTTCCACTGATTGATTTCGTATCAAGTGGTATCAGAGCCGTGTTCTGCTTCTTACGGGATTATTGTGGTGCATATATGGTCTTAACACGGTTTCAGTATACAAAATCAGGGGAATCGACTAAAGTATTACCAGACACAAGAAAACCTAGAGAAAGTTATTATAAGAAGATGGGAGAAACAAAAGAAGGTAAAAAGTTAACCTATGCAGAGAAGATTGCGCAACTAGAATTACAAGTTCGAACTCTAATGGAACAGTTACAGAAGCAAAGCTCTACAAGTCATAAAGACTCCATTGGTAAACCACCTAGGAATAAGGAGACGGACGATGTAGAAGAAGAAGAAACTCCAAACCAGAATCCATATGGGGGTTTGAAGATTGAAGTCAAGCTTGAAATCTCATATTATGACGGCACAATAGATGCCGAGAAGTTGGACAGATGGCTTGATAAGCTGGAGACCTATTACACTGTCCACCAATTTGTTGAGACGCAAAAGATCACCTTTGCTAGTCTTAAGCTATCACAACATGCACTAATCTGGTGGAAAGCTTACAAGGATAAGAAAGAGGCAGAAGCTATGACTTGGCCGCAGTTTAAAGCACTTATGAGGAAGTACTTTTATCCTGTTGGTTATACTGAAGAAAGGTGGTACAAGTGGCAACATCTTCGACAAAGATACAACCAAAGTGTACAAGAGTACACTAATGAGTTCTATCATCATGCTTTGATGTTAGAATTAGATATTGACAGTGATGAACTTTTTCGTAAGTATCTAGGAGGATTACTTGATTACATACGGGGAGAGTTAAAACTCTTCAATGTAACACATATCAAAGATGCTACGATAAAAGCAACAGCAGTTGAGTCCAAGAATAAGAATGCTAGCAGAGGAAGTACAAGAGGAGAATAGAAGAATCCTAAAACAATTCGAAGTAAAAGTTCACACAAGATAAGGTATGTGAGCATTGTAAAAAGAAGGGACATCTCAAAGATTTATGCTGGAATCTACACCCTCATCTCAAACCAAGAAGGTTCCGTGAAATAGATGAACAACGGTCTTACAGAAAAACCACTATGATAGCAGAAGCAGAAGTAGAAGAGATATCTGAGATAGAGCAAGCAGATCCTAAACTTGCACTAATGCTAGGATGTACTGATAAAGAAGAAGTGGATTTAGAAGAGGAACTATTTCATGTGAAGATCCAAGTAAAACAAAGTGTACTTGATGTCATAATCGACTCTGGAAGTCAGAAGAACTTAATTTCAGAAAAGTTAGTAAAACAACTGGGACTTGCCACTACTATCCACCTTAAGCCCTACCCATTGGGTTGGATACAGAAAGATACCGAGTTACAAGTAACAACTCAGTGTAAATTCAAGTTTGCCATCACTGAGAAGTACATCGACGAGGTAGTATATGATGTTGTACCATTAGATGTGGCTCAGATAATTCTTGGAAATCCCTATTTGTGGAAACGTGATGATGTTCTCTATCACAGGGAAAGAACATATCGATTTAAGAAAGATGGGAAAGAATATCGTATACAAGCGAGTAAGAGTTCTTTACCCATGAAAATCGTAACCACAAATCAGGTGAAGAGATTGATTAATGCTTGTGGGAAGTTTGCTTTACTACTTATCAGACCAGTTGTAGAAGAAGCTAGAAAAATCACTCTACATGCTTCACTTTCGTCAGCTCAAGAAGGTGACATAGACGTTATTAAGAAGAAGTTTGCATCATTGTTCAAAGAGGAAACAGTTATCCCACCAAGGCGAGGAGTTGAGAATGAGATTACTCTTATTGGGGATGGTTCTCTGCCTAACTTGAGTTTATATATAACTTCTATACTAGAGTCTGAGGAGATTAAGAAACAAGTGCAAAGTCTACTGGAGCAAGGGGCCATAGTACCAAGTTGCTCTCCTTGTGGTTCTCCAGTGCTGTTAGTACCTAAGAAAGATGGGGGCTGGAGAATGTGTGTGGACTATCGAGCTCTCAACAAGATAACAGTAAAGAACAGATATCCATTACCTAGGATTGATGACCTGCTTGATCAACTAGGGGATGCCATGTTCTTCACCAAGTTAGACCTTAAATCTCGATATCATCAACTCAGAATCAAAGAAGAAGATACGTGGAAGACAGCATTCAAGACGCGTCAAGGTTTGTTTGAATGGCTAGTAATGCCATTTGGTTTATGCAATGCCCCGGCAACTTTATGCGTTTGATGAATGAAATAGTACGTTCATTTATCGATGATTTTGTCATCGTTTACTTAGATGATATCCTGATATTCAGTAAGACGTGGGAAGATCATTTGAACCATATCACCAAGGTGATGATAGTTCTGCAAGAAAATTCCTTACGTCTGAATGGTAAGAAATGTGAAATAGGAAGAAAAGAGCTAATCTTCCTTGGGTTTGTAATTGGAGGAGGGAGAATCAAGGTGGATCCAGGAAAGGTTGCAGCCATAACCTCATAGCCAACACCTAAGAATACCACTGAGGTAAGAAGTTTCTTAGGAGCTTGTCAATATCTACGTAAATTTATACGGCATTTTTCGCAGATTGCAGCTCCTCTGCATGAATTAACCAGAGTTAGTAGAGTATTTGAGTGGGAAGCTAAGCATGAATCCACTTTTCAACTACTGAAAAAGAAGATAACAGAGGCACCTGTATTAGCTTTGCCCAACTTACAAAGGCCTTTTGAAGTTGAAACAGATGCCTCTAATTATGCTTTAGGAGCAGTGTTATTCCAAGATGGGAATCCTATAGCATATCACTCTGAGATGTTCACAGGATCGGTAATAAACTATCCTACATATGACAAAGAGCTATACGCAATGCATCAAGCTATGAAGCATTGGAGGCCATATCTTCTAGGGAAACAAGTGGTGGTGCACACAGATCACAAACCCTTGCAGTATCTATAGACTCAGTCCAAATTACAGCAAGCTCGACATATGAAGTGGTCGTCCTACTTAGAGCAATTCAACATCAACATTAAGTACAAGCAAGGGGTAACTAATAAACTGGCAGATATGTTATCAAGACCACCCACTAATTTAGCTCTCTTAGTGGCAATGCATACTCAGCCTATACTCCCTAGTGAATATGCTCAGCTTTATGAGAAGGATGAAGATTTTCAAGAAGAGTACAAGAAGATAGTTCAGGGACAGATGAGTGAATTTCTGCTCAAGGATGGTTTAATGTACAAGGGGGTAGCTTTATGTATTCCTCGAGAAGCAGATAGACTACATTGGATCAGAGAAGCGCATACATCACAGGTTGCAGGACACTTTGGGAGAGAGAAGACATTAATGAATCTCAAGAGATATATGTATTGGCCCAAGATGCATAATGATGTAGCACAGTACATTAGAGGATGTATCTTATGCAATACTTCAAAGCCATCAAATAGAAAGAGAGGGATGTATCTACCATTACCAGTACCAACCAGGCTTTGGGAGAGTATTTCCATGGACTTCTTGGGGGGATTACCAACATCCAAGTCAGGAAACGATTACTTGTTTGTTGTGGTTGATCGATTCAGTAAGATGATTAACTTGATGCCCTGTAAGAAGACCATTACAGGAGAGGGCGCTACTAAATTATTTTTCAAACATGTATGGAAACATTTTGGCTAACCAAATTCCATCATATCCGACAGAGATAGCCGATTTTTAGGCCAGTTTTGGATTAAGTTATGGGGGATGATGGACACTAAGCTCAAACACAGTACAGCTTTTCATCCACAAACGGATGGGCAAACTGAGGTGGTGAATAAAACCTTGGTTCATCTTCTGAGAGGATACAACTCTAAGCACCCTAAGACATGGGATGATAGTCTCCCTTATATCCAGTTTGCTTTTAATCGAGCGTATCGTGGGTCAACCAAGAAGTCTCCTTTCGAAGTTTGTCTGGGTTATTTACCTCAAAGTCCTTTCGATATGATGTTTTCTACGAATGTGACAGGAGACAAGGAAGAAGAAGAAGATAGTAGAGCTCAGAAGTTCATTGAAAAGATTGGCAAAATACATGCTTTAGTTGAAGTATAGTTGCAGAAAACTCACTAAGCATGTGTAGATGGTGAAAAATGAGAGAGGGACAAGATTGTCAAAACACTCTCGAAAACATGTCTTATTAAAGGCAGTTGCCTATTCAGGCTCATCTCTATAGCTCAGAATGCAACTCATTCCATGAGCCGAACAAACTCTCTATGAGCTCTCTCTTATAACTCCGGTGGGGAGGGTAATATCATAGAGCAGCACTAATGATCTCACCAACATATTAAACCCATTGATCAGCTCAGAGCCAGACCTCACTTGATGGTACACGGTGAAGAATCAACAGAGACGTGTCCTCATGGATTTCCTCTTAAATACGACTCAACATACGAGTCTCGGTGCAAACCTCAGGAATTTTGAAGCTTCGGGCCGGTCCAGAGCTCTCTGAGAAGCATACACCAGCCTAAATAGGCCTAAGCAGACCTAATCCCAAGTTCAGGAAGGTCTAGCATACCATGGATAAGCACGCACTACGCCACAGGGCCTGATTTGTAACGTTTTTTTTTCGCATCTGCAACGTTAATTGCCGTTGCGCACGTGGCAACGTCAAATAACGTTGCGCAATTTTTTTTAAACGTTGCTGTAAATATTTTTTTTTTTTATTAGGCAACGGTATGGCAACGTTGACTAACGTTGCAAATGCAGGGGCTTATTTGTCTTTTTACTGGAAAATAGATATTCCGGATATATTTTGGTTCATCTTCATTATTATTTTCTCCGCCTCATATCTTCTTCCTCGACTCTCTTCTTCCCTATTTTTTCTCTGCTCTAACATCTTCTTCCTCGACTCTCTTCTCCCCTTTTTTTCTCTGCTTCTCTGCTTTTCCTTCTCCATTCAGAAACTCTACGCATTTTTTCTCTTCTCATGTTCTCCATCTCGTTTTTTGCTATCTTATCTTCTTCCCCCTTTCTACCACCACCACCACCTTCATCCTTACACTACTTTCCTCTGAATTAGGGTTTGAATCTCAAGGATTAGGTTTCAAGATCTGTAAAACAAGTATCAAAATTATCGATTGATGGTTTCAGGGTTTTCGATGAGGTCAACTCTACTCTTCAGACTAGTTAAGTTCAGTCAGGTATAAATCGATTCTATGTTCTGTACATCCCCTTTCTCTACATCGGTATTGGGTTTTTCAACTTACATTTATTTTGAAAAAAATTGAAATTAGGGTTTTTCACTTTGGGTATTTCAATTCTGTGAAATTGTAATTTTTAATTTAGGGTATTTTTATGTTTGGTTCTAATATGACTTACTAATCTAGATAAGATTTTATAGTGGTATGGGTTTTTTGATTTTATAGATTTTTATTTACAGATCTGTTTTTTTATTTGATATTTTTACATAGATCTAGGTTTTTATTTACAATTTTTGATTTGATCACACTACTGTATTACCCGATGTTCGTCCAATGAATGCGAAATCAGTCAGTCAAAATGTGTTTGTTGTTGTGTGTAGGTTGATCCAAATGAGGTCAATGCTCTAGCTCAGCTAATTAATGACATGGAAAACAGCGGTAGCTGGTGCGGTATTCCATATGGTGGAGAAAAATGTGGAATTGGTTGTTCACCAGGGGAGTTGAGTTAGAGTGAATTGGAACGTCTTACTTGTGTTTTTACTCAAGAGATTCATGATCTAATTGGGGTTCACACTGATACGGGAAAGCCAATTGTAAGTACTTGTTCAGAAAGTTGGTAGAAGTATCGTGTTTATTAAGACTTAAACTATCTCTTTATGCTCATACATCATAACTTACTTTGCTGTTTGAGGATGCAGGACCTCGACGGCTCACTAGGTAAAGAAGCTGCGACTGGACGAGGTGTTGTATTTGCAATAGAGGCTTTGCTTAGTGAAAATTGACAGACTATATCAGGCTTGAAATTCGCCTCATTCATCTGTTAATACTGAAGTCTGATAGTGATATAAATCATCTAAAGGATGTCTGCATTAGGTACCATAAGCTGCATCTGTGTGGTTGCTGTCTTGGTTCTTTGACTTTGCAGAGAACATCAGCTTTACCGACCTTGATATAATTAAAGGTGCTGGTATACAAAAATATCATGTTCTGTTTCCCTTCATTTTCTTCAAGCTTAGGATCTCGTTTCAGTTTGATATATAGCAAACCTCGAAGATGGAAATGAACATATATATACTCCGAAGATGGAAATTATTGGCACCCAACTTTGGTTTATATCACTATCAGACTTGTGTGCTTATTTCATGATTATGTCTGTACCTGTCATATATGTCTGTACCTGTGATTGCACACTATGGGATTGAACCTAAGTCGTTTCTCTCCTTTCTCTGTATTAGGTACATGGCATATATAATGGACACAAACGAGGAAGAGCGTGTGAAGGTTTGTTTTCTATACATCACTAAGTATTCAGAATTTGTACATGCCTTTACACCTTTTTCCTGACATGTTTAGTTGCATTCTTTGGGGTTCTTCTCCTGTCTGTGCAAATGGGACTCGCACTTGCTGTAAGTTTCTCTTCCATTATGTTGTTGCTGCATATGTCAGGAAGGCCTGGTTAAAAGTATAGGTAGTTCTGATCATCTTAAGACCCTTAAACGATCGACTTAGCTAACTGCGTTCCAGTAGGATTTTAAGGAATAGCCGAACGCTTGTAATTCAAAATCTATCAGTTGGGTTATAGCCAATTTTGGATATGTCGTAATTGAGTATGTCAGGAATATGAGGTTAAAATTTGGAAATATTCTGACCACTTTAAGACCCTGTAACGATCGATTGAACTAACTACGTTTCTGCAGGAATTTGACACCGAGTAGGGCTGTTTGAGCTCTCGTATAGAAAGATCTAACCATTGGAATTTTGTGAAATTTTAACTGTATATTGTTCATGGTATATTTATTGTCCTGTGAAAATTTCAGAGTAATCGGACCACATTAGGTACCCCAATTACTCTACAGAGTATGCTGTTGTTGTTTGTTGTAGTGCTGATCTATTCATTTATTTGTTCTGACATTTTATTTGTTCTTCTTAGTATTGATTTGTGTATGTACTCCTAGTCCTGGTTCCTTATTTCTTCTTTTGACTTCATTTTTCAGATTATGTTCTGGAGGGAAGTACACCGTTTGTACTGTCTAATTAGAAGATACAAGTGTTATTCCAATAGGGGGATTCTACCATGGGAAGATTAAGTTCCTCCAGGGTACTACAAGTAATGCTGATGCGTTCATGGAGATGGTATGGATTCCTTCTTTAAGACCATGCAAGTGCTGATGAGTTCATGGAGACCTACAAGTAATGCTGATGAGTTCATGGAGACCTACAAGTAATGCTTCTTTTACTCTCAACTCTAGTGTGGATTCATTTTTTGTGAAAATTGTGTATGAATTGAAGTTATCATGTGCATTTTGTAAATGTAATACGGAAAATATGGATACAAATTTTATCATACGTATTTTGTATAATTTTGTAATACATTTTTTTTAATTTAAAATATTTTGTAATTTTATTTTTTTTTATTCTAATTAAAAAATCCGCAACGTTTATAAGCGTTGCCTAAATTACAGAAAACGTTGCTCTAAATAAATTCTGCAACGTTACTTACGTTGCTTTAAATTAAAAAGAGCAACGGAAGAAGCAACGTAAATTCCGTTGCTTTAATTAATTAAAGCAACGTTAATAGACGTCACGAAAAATTTGTAACGCCGTTTTTGCAACGCTAATAGACGTTGCTTTAATTCTGCGCAACGTCTATAAGCGTTACAAACAGGCCCCTGTGGCGTAGTGACGCCATGACCTCAGGTGTGTTGTAGCATAGGCACTCACACCGCGACTAAGGCACAGGCTGCCCCAAAGTCGACCTTGGCCAGACGCCAAAGCCATAAACGCCACATAGCATGGCACCACAAACCATGAGTCACCATGGATTCACAAAAATCAGCATTGGCCAAGAAGCCAAGGCCATGGCGTAAAACGCCACAAACCTACAAAGAGCATGGCCGCAAATAGGCTGGCCTTGGCCATAGGCCAAGGCCGTGGCGCCATACCCCATGGCGCCACAACAAATAAGCCTTGGCCAAAGGCCAAGACCGTGGCGCCATAATCCATGGCGCCACAACAAGATAAGCCTTGGCCCATGGCGCCACAACAA
>JAJJMA010172382.1:0-11899 GCA_023529015.1 Papaver nudicaule
GGTTTTTCTTTATTTTAGTGGGCCGACTATGGTGAAAAACTATGCGAGAATCCATAAGTTCACAGACTACAAAAAATATAAAACAACATCAAAGGAATAGAGAAAGAAGAAACGCAAATAAGTAACTTTATTCAATAGTATTTGTAGTACAGAGTTAAATACAGGGGATGGACCTGACGTGAGTTGAACACGTAACCTTCTGACATGGAATCAGTTGCGTTACCGTTGCGCCACAGATCCATGGTTTAAAAGACGTGTGCTAGTATGGAATAGAAGCAGGATCTACATTCATTGCTAGTCTTTACAATATAAACAACGGGACTGCAAGTTCTTTTTGCAGGAACAGTTGTATCGCAGCTGCATTTCAGGCATACAATGATGGTGAGGGCCAAGCTTGGGTTCAAGAACAGAATCTAAGCTTGCAATTCAGAAGATGAAATCTAATTATTTTTACAATCTTTTATCAATTGTAATGGCATGCAAAAATTATAAGTGGCATTTTTTGAAATGCAAAGGATGTAGAGCATACCTTGTCGTGTAAAGGCATCATAGAACAAACAACTGGAGACAATAAGAATACTGAAATGCCAAATTCAAACTGCAAACATGATGTCATATACATACATCAACAAGTAAAAAATCCACCAAACTGGTGTTAATATATACACATACCTGTGGCACAAAACGACACTTCTGTTGTTATCTAATGCACTGTATCTGGAACTCCATTGTAGGCAGGAGCGGTAACCATGTATGGATGAGGGACTTTCACATCCTTCAATTACAACATTGGGTTACCTGAAAATAAGAATTTAGGTAATGACAAATACATGTAATGGAAATAACAGATCCAATTTTAATGATGATATGATCCACTTGGTCTGTTGTGCCTTGAGTGATTTAGGATAAACTGATTTAGCACACGGGAAGTCTGCCTTCCGAGAAAGATAGCTAATACCAACCAACACAAATAACTAAGCATTGTCCCTCTTATTACCATGTGCATGCAACTTTTATATTGACTGACCGTATAACAAAATATGCTGGTTCTCTTTGAGTTCTCTTTATAATGGATCTTTAGATCATCAATAGTACATGTTCACAGTTGGAAATTGAATTGCTCTCAAAGACTGAAAATTTGCAAAAACGATTTCGATAAAAAAATAAGCAAGCACAATATTACTTCTAAGCAGATCTAGCGAAATGAAGAGGACAAAAAGAACTGGTTAGTACTAATACCTATTGTGCATGATGGCAGTTTTGGGTACACAACCATAAGAAACTAAAGGATAATACTCGATCATACCTGCTTGCAGAGTGCTCCAAGTCAACCCAATGCTAATCTTCCATCTGCCCGTGTAACAACAGCCGTTCCAACCTTCATAGTCACACAATAAACAACAACAACAACAACAACAACATTTTATGAAAGGCACATCAAAAGTCAAAGATGCATTTGCCGAGGAGGCAATTAACGATGTTCGATTCGTAACCTACTGACACTCAGGGTTGGAGCTAGCACAGGCCACCAAAATCAAACTTGTTGAGATCCACCATCCACCACCTACTTTATACATAATAATCAAAATCTCACACAAAGATTGTAACTTTCAACATTTCAAGACATAGGTTTTGGCTAGAAATCATGAGTTAATGAAATTTGATTAAAGAATACATTTACTAATTATCAAATCAAAAGCATGAATTAATGAAATTTGAATAAGAGTAGGCAATGCCTACAGATGCAAAATGTTTTAAAATTTTCGTACCTAGATGCTAAGTGTTTCATAAGCAAGTAAACATGCAAGGAAATGGATGCCGTTGAACCATGTTCCCATTTTGTGTGTCCTTGAAGTTTATGTGTCACATACAGTCAAGTGGTTAATAAATTCCTGGTAAAATAGAAAATTCACCCACTAAAATATGGAACAAACTACAACATTCCAAACGTGTGAGAAATAGCCTTCCAGAAAAACTATCGATGATATTATTGTCCACAGATAGTCTATTATTTCAGTTTACTAACTACTGTGAACTATAAATTGGCATCACACATCATTAATAAGAACATCAGTTTGAAAATATACCTGCAACTTTTAGGAAGACTTGGTCCTGCATAATAACCATTTATAGCCCACTAATTTGTTGTACGATTTAATCCAAAAAAATGCATGTAACGTATCTTTTGCTTTATACGAACACGTCTACAAATGAACCTTTAATTTTTCTTATAGCAAAGCATCATAACAATGTGTGGTATTTTCATCCTAATGGCTCGTCCAAAGAAACGATGTTTATTCATTTGAGACATAAAAGAGAGACATTTAAAGGAAGCCAACAACTTGTGAAAATATTCATTTTTACAATACCCTACCAATATTCATGCTTGTGGGAACTCTCTGTGATTACAGGTAACTGCTTGAAGCAAGAACAAATATAAACAGACGCACTGCGGATGAAGTTTGCAATGAAGGATTGTTGACATTATACACCCAATAACAAAGATTATGATTACCTGTACAAAGAAAAGGTTAAGAGTGAGGTTATAGCAGGCTTGGAAAGGGATAAATGCACGTCCAGAGCATAATTTAAAAAATAACATAAAAGACTACTTTAGTAGCGTAGCATACTACGGAGGAATTTATCCAATTCCAGCTACAAAATAATTTGAATATCCACTATATGTCTAAGAAAAGTATTACCAAATATTAAATATAGAGTTTGTAGAAACCCTCTAGCGTGTAGCTGCCCAACAGATGACGTTAAGAAACAGAAATCTGCTTTAACAGTATTCACAAACTTGACAATTAGGCACTTTACTTCCAAATTCGTACAGATGACTTTACTTTTGTAACCTGTAAAGTCCACAATATACACTCCCACCAATTAGCACCTGAGCTCCCTATACTGTCCCACAAATTGTGACATAATTAGTTTTGAGCAATTGTAGAATCAGACAGAACAATGAATCTGTTACCAACACTAAAACAAATAATTATAGCAGTAGGGTGAGAACATATAATTGAAGACAAACCAAACCAATAGCTTCTTGAGATTTCCCTGAATCAGTCTCAACAATACCAACAAAATCTCTACCCAAGGCCGTGGGTCATCCTTGAGACTGAACAGGTGTTGGCTGAGCAAAACTCAATATGTGTTTTATATCTAGACGATAACCCGTTGAAAAAAATTTAACCAATTATTTAACTGTACCCAAAACTTGATGCAAACATCCATGAAACTCAATTTATAAACTATCCATTGGAAGGTAATTGAGAATATAACAAAGACATAACATCAGGATGTAAATCCTTCATAGATATGATTTAGAATTGTCCTTAAGTTATTAAAGTTGATTTATGCAAAACAAAACCAAACAATCAATGCTTAGAACAAAACCCATCAGAAAAAAATCCAGTATTAGCACTACATTGTAATCTCGTGACATTTTAAATAAAATGCATTGTGCTATTTATAGTCTCTTTGATTGCTAACTACAATGGCATTCAAACATGGAATCACAAAAATGATTTTAAGAATCGACGAATACATGTTTCAGCATACGGTTGTCAACTGAATCTTACATAGCCTCTACGTCCAAATGACGGAATAGGTCCAAGATATCCACCCTCCATTATGTTCCAGCAACAGTAAATTGTAATGCCCTGTAAGAACTCTGATTAGATTCTGGTTGCTTTAACCTTTAACTCAAACTTGATTGTAACTTGCGACTTTGGAAACGTATTTGTTTCGGTCTTTCTAATCAAAGATGCCTCCTAGACATTGAAATACTTAGCGTAGCCCCTATTGGGTCTGTTACATGATGGGTCTACAATCAAAAAATACAAAAATCAAACACATTTATGTTCTTTTCTTTTCCTTGGTGAATCTTTCATTTATTTTTTTGTCCATTTTTAGCGTACAAAAATCAAACACATTTCTTCTTTTATTTTTCCCCTCAGTGAATCTTTCATATATTTCTTTGGTTTTAGTAGGGTATCCATGTGAGAATTGGTAGGGATGGATTTTTTCATGCACTAATTCAGCATGTCATCAATTGTTTTACTATCACTATTATGCAGTACATGAATGAAACATCGACAATTTCTACGATAATTTCGATACACAAATTGCACATCACCAGTTTCTACAATAATTTTGATACACAAATTGCATAATGTAGTTTTCACACAAACTGAAACAAACCCAAAAATTCATCAAATTTGATTTAAGAAGAAAATGAAAGAAATATACCTTAACTGAACCTACCTAATGTATTCAACCAAGGAGTGGAATTTCTTTAGGATTTCAGTTTTGTTGCCGCGAGACGCCATTAAGAAGGAAGCTTTGTAGGATTCTAGTCTTTCTAGAGCATGTTGTGAGCGAAGAATACCTTGACTGTGAAGTAGGCATTACTACATTTGACTTCCTTGAATTATGATTAGCCAGCAAAGGACTTCAAAACCCAAAACCGTGAATTATTAGGGTTGTTTGCTCCAACAGAAAGCGAACTACAAAATCAAAGAAACAATAATGAACCAAAACAATCAGAAAGAGATATTAAAGAACAGAGTTAGTTGATTGATAAAACAAAGAAAGAGTGATTTACCTTAAAAATCAAAACAAAGGATCATGAGAAAGAGAATAAGAAGGTATAAAAGGGCTAGGTTTTACTAAGGTGATTCATTCAATAAAAATCGCACCTGCAAATATGATGAAGAGTAAGAGGACGCGGTACAGGAAAAGAAGAGGGACTAAATTAGGGTTTTGGGAAATAGGTTTATACGCTAAAAATGGACAAAAAAGGGAACAACCGAGTGTCTCACACCGTGGGGTTTACATGGTCTGCCAAGTTACACCGACCATAATGTCCACGTCAGTTGTTTTTGATTGGTTGAGAAACACTATGGTGGGGTCTCGAGCTCTAATATTCGAGCTTGATGGGAGAATGAATGTGGGCAAGCTATTTGGTACTCCTATTATTGTATTAATTAATTAATTAATGGAGGAATGGCAAATTTATTTAATAAAGAAAATGTTTCAATTCTGGCCACTAGTTGTTACAACTTACATGCGTATAAATGCAAGACATCCAACCTAGGTTCTGCTGTTTCATTTCCCTCATGGCCGGTCCTTTAATTTCTGCTGTTTCATTTCCCTCATGGCCGGTCCTTTACTTCTCTTGATCAAATACTCCAAGTGGGAATTATTGTTTTTCTTTACTTTTTATCATTATGTTTTTTTTTTTTGTTTGTGAGAAGATGTATGTGAACCAATTCAATCAGTTCATCCAATGAATGCAATCAACAAACTTCTGGATTATTTGCCTACCTAAATTTGGCCCCATGAGTGAGTATTTGGCCCCATGGATTTTGTATCAAACCTAATAAAGTGGATATGGGATGTCCAGATCCAACTAAGAAATCGTTGGGTTTTGGTTTCCCTTTTAGCCGATTGTTCTTCTTCATCAATATAACAACAGCAGCAACATATATTTTCTCTTCTTCTCTCTTTCTCCTTCCTCCTCCCACTAACCATTAACGATTAAACCTAAGAAGATCCAACCAACCCAAATCAACTCTAATCGTTCTTTTCAACTCTCAATCGAAAAGAACTCTAATCGTTCTTACAAAAATTAGTTCTTCTTCTTTTTTAGATACTCTAATTGTTCAGTGGAATTGATGAGTGGTGATGATGATGGTTATCAGAGAATAGATGTAAAGGTAGTACTTGTAATATTGTTGGTGCTACTACTTCCATGGTATAAGTGGTATCTTCTTCATCATCATAGCTCCTGCTTTTAATACCGATCTCTTTAAATTTGCTGCTAATAAAAGAAGAACACGAATTGATATCATCATCATCAGTATATAATTGATTTCAGAAACCCAGTACTGAATTCCAAGTAAGAACAATTGATGGCAACATCATTTGCATCATATGAATAAAATTGAAGATGCAAATGGGTATTATGAAGAGTAACGGGATGGTTCCACAATTGAATAGTTAGACCCAACCAGCTTTGATAATCTTAGTGTGGATTGTATGAAAATGTTACAGGGAAGGAGATATGAAAGAATGGAGAACTCAAATTAACTCATTCATGTTCAATTAAATCAGGCACATAAAGTGGTCGATGAAATGCAACAATCGGTAGTTGTTAGCCCATTTAACGACCGATTATGTCAGTCGTTTTTCTTTCCTGAAAAATAACAGCAACAATCGGTCGTTGATAGAACAATTAACGACCGATTATGCGAGTCATTTTCCAGATATGAAAAAAGACAGCAATAATCGGTCGTTTATGGACCATTTAACGACCGATTGTTACAGTCGTTTTCAGGAATGAAAACTTAAAATAAAATCGGCCAATAAAAGTCATTGTATCTACCGATTATTTTTTTTGCTAAGGGGTTTGTGTTAAAATGTCCCTATTTTAACTTATTCTAATTTATTTAATGGGGCCAAATACTCACTCATGGGGCCAAATTTAGGTAGGATTATTTGTCCCGGCATATGCTCGCTTGCATGTGTTCATTGTCCCCATGCATGCATCATTGTGCAAAGGCAAAAAGAGGAAAAATTAGCGATGGGCATCACCAATATATCATAATGACATATATGCATGTACGATTATTTACAGTGCATCCCCAGAGTTCATAAATTGAGGAATAAAAATCATTTAAGTAAATGATGTTTATGAATAATTAAGCGTTTTAAAATATAGTTATGAGGTACGAACTGGATTTGCTTGCACATTTTATAAAGATACTATCATCATAGGCCACTATCTGATTGTCCTCCCTTTTATTTGGCCGGTGCAATATTTTTGGCCATAGGCAATTTGTTCATGTGGCCTTCCCCTAAGCTAATTAAGAAGCATAATGAACTGTAATCTACAATTTACGTGGTTGTTACTTTGATTTTCCTTTTGATTGGGTAAGGACATTTTTCACAATGTATATTCTTAGATAGCCTATCACGTCATGGAGTGCGTAGGCAAGAAATGTGATAATCATGGTAACCATTTCAAGAAACCATACACTTTTATGATATCTGTCTATTTTTAGCGAGCATTTGATTTGAGTGAATTATTGAAGGTAGGCAAAGGCAATGCATGTGCCACATAAAAGACATCAAAGCCATTCATTTGAGCATTCGGCATCTCATATATGCTAAACCCTCCTTAGATAAAGATTCCCATGCCATGATTTTGAAAATGACAATGATAGCAACCGAAATAATTTTCCTTAAACCCATTGCAAAAATTAGGTATCGAAAAAAGGTAAAATTAATTAGCTTGGTTCCCTCTTTTACTCTGCTCTCTCTACGCTGTATGAGGTTAACTCAAAAAATCTTTAACCAGTCTAAAGAAATGTGCTGTTTTTGGGGCTGCTGATTTTTTCTTGGGGCTTCAATCCACTAAACTTATCCAAACACCTTGATAAAGGATGTCCTTAATATATAGAGAAATGTCTAAGTTAGCCCTAAACAAATATAAATTAGCCTTACATATCCTCTTCTTCTCCAAGTCTTCACCACCACTACTAGCAAATCACCACCACTACCGGCGCCACCACCACCACTACAAGCGTCACCGCCACCACCATTAAAAAAAAAAACTCACCATCATTTCTCAAAACTCCAATCACAAACAGTTCACCACCACTTCTTCCCTTCTTCTTCTCTAAGTCCACCACCACCACTAAATCATTTTTTCTTTCTATCTAGCAAAGCTTGAACTTCTTAATCATTTGCCCCAATATACAAAAAATTAAAATTCTTGAAATTTCATAATGTCGCAGACATTAAATAGACAAAATCTTCATTTGAGGAGTTCAGTTCACTTGACAGTAATTGTGCATTTTCTCCGATTAATTTTGTCATGTCAAGTGTTCAAAGAAAACAAATAATCCAAGTGAACATCGCCGTAATCCTACCACAAGTATCTCATCAAGACACCCAAATACAGTCTCACTGTGATTACTGTGAACACTTAACATTTAAAACAAAATCAAGGGGGAAAAATGAGTTACTGTCAAGTGATTTACATGTGGACACAATCATATTATCTTGTTTGAGATTACTAGTCTTATGTAGCTAGAGGATTGATGGTTTGATGAAATTAGCTGCCTAGTTGATGAATTGGTGTTAACAACGGAAGTGTATGTGTTAAAGAATCAGATATCCAAGTTGATACCACATTGAATTTTAGAATCAAAACTTGAGATGATAACAAAACTACAGACAGACACAATGTTTTTGTTTATTCTGTGGTACAAATATACCAAATGATCATTTACATGAAAAAACCAAGAAGTTAAATGAAAGTTAATACGTATAATCCTATAGATTACAAGTTAGATAACAATAACAGAAAATTGATTATATGGACCTGAGGACCAATTTTGTGATAACAATTTTGGCTTCATACAGTATGGTCTTTCCATTCTTGAATTTCTTCATTGTATCTTTGAAATATATCCTGAGGCAACTGTGTGGGATGTGTTCTGTTACTAATTTTAACTGTCCATCCGCCGAATCAACCACTACCCCATAGAATTGAACCAGTTGCGGATGTTTTAGTTTCTTGAACATTTGAATGTCTGCCCAGAATCTGTTAGTCTGAATGGAAAATGAGCCTTTAGTATATAGTTAAAGATTAATGATTAACAGACTCCATATTAACAGACTCCTAATCCTACAAACAATCCAGTTGGAGAGAGTTATTTAGTTATAAGGATTCTTACCAATCTCCCGCTGCTTGGCTGGAGGCAATGACGAAAAAAAAACTCCTTTTGAGTTGTTTTATAATGTTCTCCGCAATCTCCGGAACCCAGTTGCTTTTATCTCCTCGACCTCTTTATTGTTGACAATCTGAATTCGTGAATTGAGAATAGAAAAAAATGTCAAGTTTGGATGCAATGAAGTAAACACAAAGTTCATCAAATATAATACTTAAAGGAGATTAATGAAGACGGATCCCTGAAATTAGCAGTGTTCGCTGGCTTGAAAGAATGATAGTGAAGTGTTCTTACCTCGATGATGGTTTGTGCCCATTTTCTTCTCCTAATCGTGTTAACGCCAAGGGCTGTAGTAACAAGGGTTTTGTTCTTGAAACAATACACATGGTACCCTATTGGAAGTACCATCTTCAGTGGTTGGAACTAATTTTCATCTACACAGATGAGTTTAGTTGAGTTTATATAGACAAGCCAATACACTCACTTCATTAGGTGCACCACCGACAGGTGACAGGCCATCATGCATATCTATCTCCTCCATAAATTCTCTTCAGCTTTTTGAAAAGATGAAAATGATTTCTCACTCGGTTTTGCCACAAATTGGGAGCTACCTCAGTTGGAATCAGCGTGGAGTAAACGCTACATTTACTTTAATGTCTAACCTATGAAAACATGCAATGGCGGAACCAATTGCATCCATCCACCCGGTACGCTACAAGATACTTATACATTAGGGTGTAAGCAGATGCAGTCGAATGCAGATATGTAGCTATTCCGAGTTCTTATACAAACTTTATTTTTAGCATTCGAATTTATGTACCAATTTTATACATACTCCAAGTTCGTATTCGAGGTATTTTCTGGGATTCCAGCTAATAATATCTGATTTGAAACATCGTTGGTCAGAGGTTAGAAATAGGGTAGGGTGTTTGGATACATCCTGAGAATCTGTTTTTAAATATATATCCTGAGAGGTATTTTGCTTTAACTTTGTGCGATTGGTTTTTGCTTCTGGTATCCAAATGTTGATTAAACTATATCCAAATTTACTAGAAGCAACAAAAACCTTTCAATTTGAGCAGTAATTTGCACTCTTTTTTTTTTTTTCGAGGCGGAAGGTTAAAACTTTATTGCGAAAGAAAAAAGAGAATACAAGAGATGAGAACGCCTAAGCGAGTCAAAAGGATGGTGAGAACCAATCCAAAGCAAACAAACATCTAAAGAGATTACAAGGGTTCCTAAAACAACCTGAAACAAGCTAAATCCTGAACCCAACCACAAAGAGACCATCTTTGAAACAACACCTAGTTGTCAACCAACAACATCTAACAACAAAGAACAAAAACAAAAGACTTAGAGTACCTCTTTTTAGTCTGAGAACTTAAACCTCTTCCCAAAGGCTGATTGCTGAACACCCTTCTTTGCTAGAGTTGCCTGCGGAACCATTCCATTGCAGTCTATGCAGCTCCCTCTGTTTTCTTTTAAGAATCTGCTCCTCAAGAGACATATATTGCAGCTTTTTCTCAAAGTCACAATCATTCAAGAGATCATTTTCTCCTGCAGAGGAAATTATCCCTGCGAATAGAAGATACTCAGCTCCGCACAACATAGGGATTGGCACGGTTCTTCAATAAACCCTTTCCCGGCACTTGATACTCTCTCCACTACCACCCTAGATGGAGTATAACCCTTTTTTTCTTCCATCTCCTTAGTTCTGTTTATAGGAAACCTGTTGTCTTCTTTGAAATCGCTGTAAACCATAAACGGGTTCCTTTTAGGGGACTGAATTTTCTGTGTCTTCTCATTATATGCAGCTGAAATAAAAACTCCAGTACCACTCCCACAGGTGAGAGGTTTGACGCCGCATTTAGCTGGTGAGGTAACAACTTTGGTGTGTGATTTTTGTACCCCTGATTTAGCTGGAGAAGTGCAAGTGGACTGGCTGCTTGGAATTTTTGCAGCCATAGAATCGGACTTTGCTCCATGTTTAGTTAGAGCATTACTTCCATCCATAGTTCCTACACTAGAATGAACCCCAGCTAAGCTCCTTTTCTTGTTCTTTTTCCCAGCTACAATCCATTCTCCATGCTCACTGCTCTCCCCCTTTTCAGCACCATCACCACTATGACAAGATAATGGGTTTGTCATACTAGAGCTAGCACCCATGTTAGTTCCACAATTACCACCGACATCAATTTCAGTAACTGACCCGAATTCCTCACTCTCATCCCTGCTACCTGATATAGTAGTGACAACCGGGATAGGTGCATTCACCTCTGTACCCAGCACCATACTTCTCATATCTCTTGATTCATTAGCAACAAATGGTAGAGTTGTAGTCTTGAATCCTTCATCACCCTTAGCCCCATTTACAACCTCATTGCAACTTGGTTGCAATCTACTAACTTTATCCTTTTTAGGAGTCCATCTTGTACTCCTTTTAACTGTGCAATTCTTAACCGAATGCCCAAATACCTTACAGTTGCCACATCTTGGAGGCTTCCATTGATATTCAACTGGAAGTTCCAAGGAGATCTTACCATCAATAAGCAGAGGGATGCTCTCCGGGTAACAGAAATCCTCATTAATCTCCACACAAATCCTTGCATATGCTAGCCTATTTTTGTTAAGAGTACAATCATCTGCAAACAACGGAACTCCAAAGAAGCTTGCAATTAAACTTAGACCTTCATTATTCCACATATGCAGTGGTACCCCATAGATCATAGTCCAAATGGATACAGTCTTAATTTCAGAAATAGTTTTCTCAAGAAGATGAGACCATGGTCTCACAGTGAATAATTGCTTTGCTATGTAGAAAGACCCAGTCTCTAAAGCATTTCTACGATCCTCCTCATCTTTGAACTCAAAGATAAAAGCACAATTTCCATGTAATTTGATGCTTACCTCTTTCTTCAGCTTCCATAGCTTGCTAACGGCATTTTGAACAGCAGCAAAAGAGCCTCTTTGCCCAACAAAAAAACCCACCACCAAATTCTCGCACTCTTTGATTCCTTCTGAAAAATTTTCAGACAAAGAAGCAACTGTTTTCTTGCCATTAACCTCAACAGGAGGGGTGAATTTCATTTTAGGTTGAGGAGTAACTGGTTTCGGGGTCGGGAAAATGTCTCGCCAATTTTTAGGGTTTGAGGTAC
>JAJJMA010172413.1:0-12054 GCA_023529015.1 Papaver nudicaule
AATCAGTCTCTAGCAACCACTCTACAATCAACACCCCGTGTGAGTCTTGTACTCACACTCCAACTGCTTAACCGCAGTTAGGGGATGCATCCTCACACTAAGACTTGTATGTGTGAGGCATGCAGTTGATATCAGGAATTCATTCCTGGTATGGTGGTTGTTCAAGTCGCTAGTAGAAATACTATAAAACATATTTTCAAGTTGAGATTACTCCATGAAAATTTTGTTTCTGACTGATAAAGTCTGTCCGACAGACTTCAGAGAGTTTTGGTTTGCGAAGCGGTTCACGAACCGGTCTGTCGCAAAAATCTGGAAGATTCCCTTAAGTCTTTCAGATCAACTAAAACTCGCTCCTCTTGAAAGATATATATATATCTCGTTCATACATCCAGTAAGTCATAAACAAGATGGCTTATCCTATAAGTGTTACGAGGAGTTGTAAAAGTGAAGCTGTGAAAGTTGAGCTCTGTGAAGGGACTTCAGGCAAGAGAAAGAGGACTCCTGCAGAAACTTTGGATTATCTCCACAAGTATCCTGATCCAGAGACTCAAGCTATTAACTCGAAAAAAACAATTGATGGATACACACAATTGAGGAAGTATTTTCTGTATAAAATCGATTACGAAAGGAAGAAAGCTTTATTCCATGAAGACAAAGCACAACGCTTCAGGAAAAGCTCTACTCATTATACATCATTGTTACGTGCTCTAACTGGTATTTCTGAAAAGGAAGCTAGAAATAGGCACATCATAGATGACTTCTTTGATGAGGTCATATCTCGAGATGTTGAAGGCAAAAGTTGAGGTCATACAACTTTATTCGTGTCTTCATATGATTAAGTAGTTTGCCTTTTCATGCTTTTTAGAGTTTTTCAAGCATGTACTACTTTATTTCATTAATAAAAGTTCTTTTTAGATGTTATTAATGATGTTTGCAATACTTGATTTGTCTACCTCAATCTTATTGTGAAACATAGCTTTTTCCATTGCTTCGGTAGTGACGTAAAGCTGTGTCTATTTACAAAAGTTATGCTTTTTTCTCACGATTAAGAAACTTTTGGTTGTGTGATTTCTAGAAGTTTTCCAAACTTGTTTTCCAGAAAAATTGGCTAAGGAAAAGAGATTATTAACAAAGCAAAACTGGATAACATTTAATTGTTCTTGTCCATGTTAGTCTTTGTCAGTTGTTCTTTAATGGATGACACCACACGGGGGAGAGTTCTTTTGAACTTGCGCTTAATAACAAATCTTTTTGGGGAGCGTGGATGTGGAATATTGGGAGAAAGTGTATCTATATTTCTCCATAAGGTGAGAACTCAGGAATCTTGTTGTTCAGATTACCTAAGTATACCATCTTTAAACTTGATATGCGTGTACTTAGCTTCACCTGTTATCATAGGTGTATGAAACCCTAGTTGATATGCGTGTACTTAGCTTCTCCAATGTTTTTCATATTGAAAATTACAGTTTGTAATTAAAAGTTTTCTTTCTTTGTTTTTGGATAAGAACATGAAGTTGAAGCAGTAATTACATGTTTTTGTAATCTATTTCCATGAAGTAAGCAGAAAATAGGATGTTATTTCTCCAATGGCCACCGAAAACTGAACTTCTCTAATGGCCATCATTATTTCTCTTTCTTGTCAAAACCAAGACCTCATTAATGGTGGCCAATATAGAAGACGATGAAGTTCTCATTAACGGGCCTTCGTTTTATATGGTACGATGAAAATAAGATGTTAATTTGCATTCTTCTTATCATGGGAATCACTAATTTCATTCACATAAAGTGTTTGATTAAATTCCTGAATGAGCTTTTTTGAAAATGTTGGAGATTATTGTTGGTAAGATGTATGGTATTATCTGAGGATGTACAAACTTCTCTTGAATATTTGTTGGAAGAAATGAAAGGCAATATTATCAATGTTGTTGGCCAATCATGCATTATCGATTTTTATCAGAAAGAGTGGGTAAGTTTCACTAGATTATACATGTATGAACAACTCTAACAAAACTTTGATTTTTTTAGGCAAAACATGCACATATATGAAGGATAAGACAAGAAGTTTTAAAAAGAGCATATACTTACTTAGATTTGGTTGAGGTTGTTTGTATCTTTTGGGTCTTTTCTTTCTTAACAGTTGAACAAGATTCATGCTCGTTTTGGAGTTTTTGTTTTTTATTTCTTTTATAATTTTGATATTTTTTAGTCGTTGATTGGATTGTAGTCCATATTTACAACCGATAGATTAAAGTAGCTAACTAGCTAAAGTTAATTATAACTAACAATTTGACCAAACCGCTAGTCAATTTGTTAGAGCATTGCTCGGTTGAACCCACTGATATTGCTATCTCAAGTCAGTTGTCAAGTTTAGATGACTGATAGGTGTCTAAAACACCTATTCAAGAGTACCTCTTTCATACACTTTATTTAAACTTACGCCTCATACATTGGTTATTTCACGTTATTTTCTATTTTGCAGGTACAAAGGCTTTAAGTTACAAAAAATGAAGCAAATAAATACTCAAAATTCTGCTTGGAAACATTGAGCATTGGATACACAGGAAAGTAGAAGGCTAAGAAGCTCAAGGTGTCAAAGAAGTTGAAATTTACTGGAGCACCTGATAAACAGTACTCGGGGCTGCCATTTGAGTTTGATTTAAAAATACTGGAGCAGACGGACACAACCAGTTTCCAGCCAAAAAGGCGTCAGTGCTAGGTATTGGTTCAGTGACCATTGCCAAAGGTTAGAAGATGGTTTCCAAGGCAGAAAGAGAGAAAAACAAGATGACACAGCAACATGGGTTTGGCTATGCTCATACCGGGATACAAGGGAAGATGATGAGCTTGTTCAGTTGGACTTTTGGCTGAATTAAGATATGATTTAGAGTCCTGGAATGAATTGGATCAATGGGTTTTCGTGTATGAATGTATGTATTGCAGGGAAGGATTTGAGCATGGGTTACAAGAACATAATGATTCTACCTCTGGCAACAAGAGTTTACGCACACCAGATGTTCGACATAATGCCTGAACGAGAAATTTCTCTTGTTGCTGCTCTAGTTTGTCTGCCAAGGGTTAGCACATGTATTAGACATCAACTGCGTTCAGGAGGATGGGTTAGAAGAAGTTGAGAAGACCACGGAAGTCATACAGGAATTTCTGACCGAGAAAACAGGGATGTTGTGTTGTTGCTGTCGTTGATTATTAAAGAAGGCCAACAGAAGAACATCGGATATCAGATCTCTCGACACCGCCTCCACTGCTACCTCTCAACAGAGAGGAGCTCTTTGCTCCTCTCCTGCCATCACCACCAGTTCCTGTCATCATCACCAGTCCATACCACCACCTCTAGAACAGTTCCGTGGAGTTCACAGTTCAGCTGCAGTCCATCACCATTCCGTTTCACATCCATCAGCAGCACAATACCACCTCGCAGTCCACCTTCACAATTCCACCAGCAGCTCTAAGGACTACCCACAATTGCTTGGGTCATTGGGTTTGATTTGAATTTTTGTTCAGTTTAATTCAATTGATTCTTTCAATTTATTTGTCAACACGAACTCCATGGTTATGTGTAGCTAAATTCTTTATTATTGGTTAAGGATGTAGTTGGATACACAAACATGTTATTTTGATTAATTATGGAGTTGAACTTATTCTTTTCACCATCGATTTTATTCTACTATGCGTATAAATGTATGATAGATGTATTACATTATGATCGAATATCTTTTGATTTAAGTGGCCAATTGAGTTAGATTATGTTCATATCTATTGCTAGAATTAGGTTTTGAGATACGAAATAGTTGATGAACCTATTCATAAGTAGCACAATATGATTCTTGATGCGGTGATAGCTTTTAGGAATCATATGTAGAATATTACCTTTGTTGAATGAACTGCTCCTAGTAGTTCATTGCATTGATTAGCCTATTTCATGAACCTTAATGCTCTTAGAGAATTGAACTCAATTACTCGATGTGTTGAGTTATTCTTTACGTAGAATTCATACATTCATCGTTATGGTGTGTGATGACTTTAGGAAATTACGGGATATTTTCGCGATGATGTATTCTAGGGCTTTTGATGATGAGAGATTAAATAGAAACTCCAAATATTTATCATAGTGCATGTTATGTGATTGAAGATGAACCCTTAACCAGTATTCTCATCTCCTGATTATTTTCGACAATTATTTGCTTTAATTTTAATTTACTTTTATTGCACAAAAACACCCCCCCTTTGGTTACTCTTAAGTTTTCAATACAACTGATAACCCATACCTCTCTGTGGAACGAATCTGTTCTTGCCACTATTCTATTTTATTTATTGTGAAGGTTAAGAACTGAAGTATATTGTTGCTGTTTGACAATGCATCAATGACAAAAACACAATCCTTGATAAGTTTACTCTACAACCTCGGACTAGGATAGGTTTAGGTAATCGAGACGAAGACCATTGAAGACGAAGACCGGAGCTTACTACTTGATAAATCATAACGTCCTCGCTAAAGGTTAGAAAGGTTTTTCCTTTCCATGTTTCGTATTTGCCATTTCTATCATATCAATAGTCTATGATGTTGTTTATAAGATCCGAAGGTATTCTAGGATTCTTCGCCTTTGCATTTGTCACATCCGTGATAATATGTATAGGTAGAGTATGTTGAATTGTCTCATGAAATGACCTCAACAGTGAACGCGTACATATGTTGCTTATGGCATTCCTGAGAACGAGCGGGTCTGTATGAACGCGTACATACGAATTCACTGATTTCTCCTGAACTCCAATTGACATCTCTATGAACGCGTACATATAAGCCATGGAAAACTTCCAACTTTCATATCTTGAAGTTTTCGGTCTAGGCATGATTAGTTCTCGGACTCGTCATTACTTGGCCCATGGAATTCAACTACTTAATCCACGCGATGTTTAAACATGTTTTGAACCAGAAGTCGCAAACCTTCAATCAAGGTTGAGTCTTCTTTAACTATTGGCCTAGTCTAAAGTTAGAAGAAGATTGAGAACGAGTATTCAAGCTATGGACCTTTTAGATCTGGAACTTGCTTGAGCCCTACTCAAGGTTGCTTAATTTTCAAGCAAAGCCTGTATCCTTGCATAAAGGTTGGTCGTCATCTCGAAGTCATTTTCTTGGACTACGACTATTGAAAGACTTCACTTGAGGATCGTGAAGCAGAGGTCGGAATTAAAATTCCTGATCATGTATCTTGGGTCGATTGAATATTTTCAATCTTATCACGACCAAGATTTGATAGAAACTTCGTAAGGTAGATCTTTAATCGTAAACCCTAGAAGTTCCATAACGCAGATTCATGAACTAGGTTTAATACTAAGTTCGTCTAGCGTTAAGAGGTAAAGCTGTTTAGGCTAGATCAATAAGCCCTATTCAGCAAAATGGATTTCCATTAACCTTGACTTTAAGTCTAAAGGAAATCACAATCGTATTCTCGTTTAATCACTTGGATACTTTTAGGCGTCCTGTTAGAGGTAGGGTAGCGCTTGTGGGGGTATAATTCGGACGATCCACGTGTCACCATCCTAGAAGAAGAGTAAGACAACGCCTTATGAACGCAAAGAGAACCGAAGACCGAGACTACGAACCATGGACCACCGTTCGGGGATACCACCTCGGTCCACCAAGCTCGCCTCGAAGAATATACCAAGCCCGAAGAAGAAGTCTGCCGAAGTTGATAAACCGACATACGAGAGCCGAAGTCACTTGAAGACGAGGCGCACCGAAGACCTAGATTACTTAGTAGCTAAGATAAGGGCACTCATGTAATTATCCTGTATATTTCCTCTATATAAAGGAAATATCTCCTAGGAGAGAGGGATCTTCTTTTACTTTCTCTCTCTTCCTCCTCCTCCTCAACTCATCTTCTTCCCCAAAAACTAGATCTAGATCTAGAACTCCTCTTTAATGGAGATTCATGTAATCACAACAACAGAAATACATAGAAAGTCTTCTTATATCATGTCTTCAATGTTTATACGGTCTTTAGTTACTGTTCACAGTACCTTCGGTGCTGTTCTCGTGGTATTCGCACCACTGAATCTCAACTGTAAACTGTATGTGCGAGTAGATCTTATGGATATGGAGTCTTATGAACCTATGCAGATTTTCTACTCGTACAGCGCTAGTCTTCACGAAGGGAAGTGGAGCAACTCCTAGGCCTGTAAAGAACGTCAGCTAGGGGAATCAAGTACGTAGGTTTCTGCGGGAGCCAAGAGACGTAGGAGCACATTGGTAGCTGAATTGCTTGTAGGGTTAATTCAGTCTCGATACATTCCAGTCCGAAGTCTGAGAGTAGGCTAGCGTCTGTATTTTGTTAATACTGAGGGTGTTCACATCTGGACGAGGGCCCGGGGTTTTTCGGCTAGGTTTGTAGTTTCCTCGTTAACAAAATTCTGGTGTCTTGCATTACTTTTCCCTTCTGCATTATAGTGTCTCTGATCTATATAATTGAAGTAATTGCAAGTTTGTTGATTCATAACCTTTGAGTGAATCCATCTCTATTGAGATTTACAAGAACCACGTTCTTGTTAGGGTTCGGTTCTCTGAACTATACTCAGGTTGTTGTTTGAATATTGATTTGTGAGATCGTTCAAACAACCGTAATCAACCAGGTTCACGAAATTCAAAAGTTGGTGGTGAATCTCGGTATCCCCTCCTTTTCAATTAGTATCACAGCCGGCAAACACCTTACTAGACGTAACTGTCTGAGTTTGCACTACACCACATTATGCTAGACGGAACGGACCCAGGTATGTTGCTATTTCTGGTCGCAACGGTGGCCAGCTGTTCCAAAAGGTGGTGTAACAAAATTCCGAAACGACATTGTTAACGTTGCGAAATATGGGCTGCAACGGAAAATGCAACGGTCTTCGGCCCGTTACAACCCATTTAGGATGCAACATCAGCTTTACCGTTGCGATTTTTTTACGAAAGTAATAAAAAAAGACCAGGTCAAAGAAGACCGACCTTGACTTTGACCTAGTCAATCTTTGACCTGGTCAAAACAAGGTAAGTTAGACTCTGACCTGGTCTGATTCAGTAATTCCGTGAGCCATAAATTTGATTACTAAAACCATTCACATACAAAGATTGTTCATTCAGACATCATTGCATACATGTTTTAAACATCTTACAAAGGAAGGGAACTTAACCCATTCCATGGCTTTACAGATAAGACGCTAAAGACAAGTAAATATATATCGACTCTAACTTATAAATTTATACCACACTACAGACATTTCAATGTATACTCTAACTTACTTTAGAAACCTACAGAAAAAATAAGAAAGTTACTTTAAGTTTGTATCCTTCATCAATGGCAAGTCCAACTCATCTGCATCAATGGCGAGCACAACTCCTCTGCATTGTATGAAAACCCTGAAACACAAAAATGCATAATTAGATATGGAAAAAGACAGACATATTGCAAAGACCCAACTCAACATGATAGTACCTAGAAAAATGGTGCATACTTAAACAAAATTACAGAGAAAGGGAAGCAAACTGAGTGAATAAGACAAGGGGTCTACAAGACCATTATGCATTCATGGGTTCGTAACAAGAAAAGTTGCGTACCTATCATCTACAGGCTTCAAGACTTCCTTTTTGCTCTTCTCTGTGCCCCCTTTCCCTTTGCAGCTTTTACCATTATATGTCAACCCTGAAGAACAACAATGCATAATTAGATATAATTTGATGTATTTCGACATTCATTCTTGTATAATGCTCAGCAGGAATTCGATCATTCAGTTCTAAATGTTTTAAACTTTCACGATACCATTCTTAACAACTTATGAACATATAAGCAAAAGCCTAGCCATGGCTCTATATCCTAGATTATTTGGCTTAGTTTGAGCCTCACCAGTTGCAATTCCATACTTTTCTAATCCTTTGATCTACCAAGTCGAATACAAAATTCTCCAGTCAGCATTGATAAGCCAGTCGAATACAAAATTCTCCAGCCAGACAAAAGTTTTTCTGTACAAAATCCAGGTGGTTAATCATTGAACATAACAACACAAGGAAGCAAAAATATTAAATGACAGTATATTGGAGGCACTATCATCCTTTATAAGTTATCAACTATCTCCTTACAGATGGCATATCCATATGATTCCAGATTTAACCTGCTAATTTTGACCTCACAGTTCATAACTAGACAGTCATGTGGGCATGTCCGAAAGGCAAGACAAAACAGGGATTACCATAAGGCATAGGCAATTTTAGTATCTAGAAGAGACTTACAATGGAACAGGCGCTTTGTAAGTGTATCATTGGGCATAAACTCTTCCGCAAATAGCCTTTCGTCTCCTACATAAAAACAACCACGTAAGTTTGCCAATCTATGCCGCTTTGCCTCTCCCTGAAGTAAGAAAAACCAAGACAATTTTAGAAGGTAATGGGATGGTAACCTTGATGTTATTTCCATTTGAGAGACTCACCAATGAGAGTCATTATCATTATATAAAATACTTATCCTTGATATTCCTACAAAATAAATGATACATCAATTGAGCAATCAACAAAAATAATGAAATTAAAGGTAAGTGGGTTACAATTATACTCTACGTACACATCCATATACTACAAAGAGATATATAATCTAAGAAATTGTGGGTTTAAAGTCACGTAAATGCACATATATGTTGGATGCAAAACTGTGACACTTAGTGTGTTTTCAACACAGATAAGGTCCAGAACCAACATTCTGTAAAGCAAAAATAGCAATGAGAAAAAAATTACATTGACGGATATGTGAAGAATCAAACAAATACTGAATGGAAAACCCACCTTGTGAGGTGGCTGCTGACAGTAGCAATGGTGAGCTCCATCACACCTCTTACAGAACATTAATTTAGTAGGATCCCCAACTTTGCGGCATACCTAAAATACCAGAAAGAGTTAGACATGCATCGATAATTAACCAACACTGAAACACAAAATCTAAACCCTAAAACTGAAACACAAAAGCTAAACCTAACACCGAAACACAAAATCTAACCCTAAAAACAAGAAATCTGAACAGAAATCAAACGATATGAATTACCCTTTACATAAAACCAAATCTTTATCATGAATCTGAAACCCTAAAAGGAAAAGAAGAAATTATACCTGAGTTTGATTCTCTTCCAGGTAATAATATCCCTTGGTTTTATCTTCCATCTGCAATCCAAGAAAAAGAGACTATCAATCCAAAGATTTGAAACGAAACCCTAATTAACTATGAACAAAAAAGATGAACCAACACCAAAATCAACAACAAACCCTAACTATAAACACTTACACAATCGTCTCAACAAACCCTTGAAACAACAAACAGCCCAAAATCAACGGAGAAGGAAAAAAAAAACGAACCCTAAATATCGCCTCTCTTTACAGCAGAGCAGAGCCCTAACCTAGATGTGAAAAAATAAGTGGGGAGAATGGAAAAGGTGATCTGTAATAGCTGACGTTGAGTCTCTAAGATGGATTTGGTATTGATGATGATAATAACGATGATGATGATGGTGGTGTGGTATTGAAGGGGGAAGATGAAACTCTCTCTGTGTACGAAGCCTCTTCCCACAGCAGAAACAAAACCTAAGATGGATAAATGGGATAAGGTTATAAGCCTTGTAAATGGCACACGCTTTTTTCACACAACTATTACTAAAGTGTCCTAAGCCACACGCACAGCCCACACACGTGAAACTAAACAGTTGCGAAATAGAAACATAATCTCCACCGTTGCATCAATCCGCAACTAAATATCCACCGTTGCATCAATTTCGCAACGGTCCTGGTTCTGTTGCGGTTCGCAACGGTCATACCTACGTTGCGAATTTCAGTTGCGGATCACAGAATATGGTGTAGTGTTGACGCTTTCATGAACTATGAACACACATTCTGCGTATGTACATGTTCCACCAATCTTTGATGGCACAAATTATATATGGTGGAAATCTGATATGCGGTCGTTTCTACAATCTCGAGACTTTGACAGTTGGGTCTACGTGATTGATGGATACACACCACCTACCCTTATTGAAGGAGAAGGTGATGCTGCTTTCACTCATAATAAGAAACCAAGCGAGTATGATGAAAACGACAGAGCTAAAGCAAAAGTAAAAGTTGATGCGGTTAACGCCATCATTCACGCCATAACTCCCGATCTGCATCATCATGTGGAGACATGTGAATTTTCTAAAGATGCTTGGGATATTTTGAAAAAAATATACGAAGGTAATACTGCGGAGAAAGAAGCCAGACTTCAAAATCTCATGACTGACTGGGAAAATCTCCGAATGTCTAATGAAGACACCTGTACATAATTTGAACACAAACTCTCTGAAATCGTGAATGCCTCTCTATCACTAGAGAAAACCATCGAAGAAAGAGATATTGTGCGAAAAATTCTAAGGTCACTTCCTCCCAGATATGATTCAAAAAAACGTGTCATCCAAGAAAAACATGGATATGACATATCAAGCGGTGATTTGGTTTCTAAACTAAAAATCTTTGATTATGAGCATCAAAGTAAAGTCATATCTCTAAAAGCTTAGACTCCTGAGACATCTCTTGATAAAAATCATGATTCTGAATTTGATGATGAGGAACAAAAGCTTCTTTCACTCGTCTCTCAATGGTTAAAAAAGAAAAGGAACCCACTAACTTTTTCTTCTCCCAACAAGAAATATAATTGGGAAAATACAGAAGATCTACCACAGTGCTTCAAATGTCTAGGTTATGGACATATCTCTCCTGATTGCCCTAACAAAGACTACTGTGATAAATTGAAAGCCTTCAATGCAACTCTTGACTGTCCCGAAGAGGGACACTTGGGGCTTTCTCCATTGCATAAGGATCTGTGTATGCATTCATTTTGCTTGTATCTAAGTGCTCAGCATGATGATATCCATCAAGATAAGCAAAACTGTCTTTTAACAGAAAAACTCACTCTGCTTCAAAAAGATCTTGAAAAAGAACGGCTTGAACATAAAGCAGACAAGGAACATTTCATGCTTGAATTGTCAAACCTTGAGTCTCGTATTCAGAACTTTGAAAGACACTCTCTTTCTAGTATAATGTATCTTCATAACATCGAAACTCAACAATTGAGAGAAGATAACTTAATACTCATGAACAGACTAGACAGTTTGTCTACTTCAAAAGAAGCTTTCATTGAGAGTGAAAAAGTGAATAATTGTAGAAATTCTTTAAAGAAGTTGTCTCACGTGAGACCTCCTCGTGATCTTGGATCTCGACCTACAATTATTGCTTCTGTTAAAAAGCCAGCCTCACCTAAGACTGTAAAGAAAAGGATTGAGAAAAGACATGTCAAACAGATCATTAAAGATAATAAGCCTATCAATTCTGATATTCAGAAAAATGTTAACAAGTCTCTTTCAAATTGCAGAAAAATTATTCATTTCATGGAGAAGAATCTATCAGGCATGATTCTGAAAACTCATCCATGTATGTCCTCTACTAGCAGTTCGTGGACCTCATCTAAAAGAAAGAAGAGAAGTTCACAAGGTCCTATAGACCGGACCACGTTGTCCCTTCTCAATAAGAGACAGGACTCTCGCTATTGGTAATCCTTGTAGCGAGAAAAGGTCTAAAACAAGATTCTGTAAAAAAAGTTTTTTTTTTAAGATCGTGCACAAACAAATATTTACCTATTATTTAATAAGACATGAATCTATCATCTCTTATAATTGTTGAGCAATGATCTCCAAAAGAGATGTGTCCACGCTCAAAGGATTGTGTGATCCTTTGTCCTGATGGTTTATGATCACCAATGTTGTCATCATAATTGTCTTACATCACCTATCTTACGCCTACTGAATTGCAGTAAGCCGAAACAAAATTTTGTAATCAAATGGTGCTATCACATCACAATTAAGAGTCCAAAATGTAATGACTCGATGTGGATGTCAACATATTTTGTGCTACTTCTAGAATTCTCCCTGCCTCTGGCTCTAAGGCAAGAGTCGAGAACAGGATCCATGGGAATTACTATGAGCAAGCCAAAAAGAATA
>JAJJMA010172423.1:0-18353 GCA_023529015.1 Papaver nudicaule
CTTGAATGTGTGAGTACAACTAACATCTCAGTGATGTTGAATGGGTCTCCATGTAAATCCTATAAGCCAACAAGAGGACTGAGACAAGGTGATCCCCTATCAGCTTACCTCTTCATAATTTGCATGGAATGTTTTTCTAGATACTTGCTTAAAGCTGAGTGTGATGGCCTGATCAGTGGTATAAAGGTTACACCACAAGCTCCAAGCATATCTCATCTGCTCTTTGCAGATGATTGCCTTATTTTCACTAAGGCCACACACAATGAAGCAAAAAATTTAATGGATGTAATTAAAGATTTCAGTGATTATTCGGGTCAAGCAATAAATTTTGAAAAGTCTGGATTGTTTTTTAGCAAGCATGTTGACCCTGACATATGTGTTAGTCTCATTAGAACTCTTAAGGTTAGGAAAGTTGAACTTGATGAAAAATACTTGGGAATTCCTTTATTCATAGGGAAGTCTAAAGTAGAAGCTTTCAAACATCTAGGTGAACAATTTGATGCCAAAGTTGACAAATGGAAAGGAATCCAACTCACACAAGCAGGTAGATCTGTGTTAGTTCAACATTCACTGAAATCTAGTCTTATGTATCACATGAACACATTCCTGTTACCTGATGAGGTTATAGATAGGATGGAAAACAAATCTAGAGATTTTTGGTGGGGTAAAAATAACCCAGGAGGAGCCTATTTAAAATCCTGGCAAGCTATATGCAAACATAGGAAAAGGGGTGGTTTAGGATTTAGAGATTTAAGACATTTTAACATTGCTCTACTAGCAAAAACTGCATGGTCCCTTCTTCTTAATCCAACTGCTCTGTGGGTTCAAATTCTCAAATGTAAGTATTTTAGAAATTGTCACCCATTACATGTCCCTAAACCCAAAGACTCGAGCTGGGTCTGGAAATCTATTTTTGTGGGTATCGAATTCATACATAAACATGCCATGTGGGACATTAGGAATGGAGACCTAGCAAATGCATTCTATGATAACTGGATCCCTGATTCACCTAGACTGAATTGCATATCCTACCCTAACCCCTCAATGGCTGTGTCGGAGTTTATTGACAGGGAATCAAAAACATGGAACCAGGAGATACTACAAGCTTTCTTTGTTCCTGAAGTTGTTCAAAAAATCACAAGAATGAGAATCCCAATTTCTGGGAAAGACATTCTCATATGGCCCTTTGACAGAAAAGGATGCTTTTCTGTCAAATCAGCTTATAGAGTCTTAGAAGGAAATGACACCAATCATGTCAACTCAGATGTGTACAAGTCAATATGGGACCTCCCTGTTTTACCGAAGGTCCATCTCTTCATTTGGAAATGTTGGGAAAACATTCTTCCAACAAAATCTAGATTGTCAGGGTATCATACAAATACTGACATTGAATGTGTGATGTGTACAAATCATACCATGGAAACATGTGAACATATTATACTGCACTGTGAATTTTCAAGGTCTGTGTGGGCTCTAACTCCTTTTGGATATTTGGTCTTAGCAGATTCTGGTTCTAACATTTCTGTGCAGGATTGGATAGTAAAGTGGCTAACAAGCAGTCATGATATATCCACCATTAGTTCTGTGTTTACTACAGCTTGGACCATTTGGAGGGATAGGTGCTTCAAAGTATGGCAGAAGAAAGATTTGAATAAAAACAACACATCACACTATGCTATGAAACTAGCAAGTGATATATCTGATGTGATAGCTAAAACTTCTGTGCCTACTAATGCATCAATTTTAGTGCCTAGAATCAATCCTGAACCAGACCTGAACTTAAATAACGATGTTAAAATATTCTGTGATGCTTCTTTCATAAGCGATACTGATGCAGTTGGTATTGGTTTAATCCTATGTGATGGTGCAGGTGCCTATAAAGAGTGCAAAATAGCTCTGGAATCAGCAAGGAGTGCATAGGAAGCTGAGAGCCTAGCAATACTAGCAGCAATTCAATGGGCAAAAGACAAGGAGGAACCTAGAATCCACATCTACAGTGATTCAAAAAATGTTGTTTCTTATATCGCAAATATAAAACTAGACAGACTAGCTGGTCTAGCAACTCTATTTTAGATGATTGTATTTGGCTTAATAGTGATTTTATTTCCTTTTCGATTGAAAACATTAGCAGAAACTACCACTTACTAGCCTTAGCTGATAAAGCGGCTAAACATGGTAGAAGAAATGGCTTAACTGGTGTATGGAATGCCATAGCACCCAACTTTCTAAGCACTCTGTAATTCCTTTTCATCTAATGAAGTATCGTTTTTCTAGCAAAAAAAAAGAGTTAATTGGATTAATTACCCACAAGTACACTGCACGTGCGTTGCACGACAATACTATTTTTCCTTGCCTAATCATAGGGGTTGGAATTGGAGCACCATATAGGGACATATATAAGTGTTGCTTATTCAATTTACTTGAGTATAATTTTCGTAGAGATATGGATATATTAATAGATTAGAAATTTCGTATTGTTATTTATGCTTGTTGTGTAGATAATTCAAAAGGGTTTCTAAATATATAAAATTCAAAAAAATCCGATATATGGTTTAAAAGGTATGATGATTTTAAATATTTATATTCATTTTTATAAAAATGGTATTTTCGTAAATAATTTATAATATATTTTTACTTAAACCCCTGTATATATCAATTATTATTTCTATATCCTTATTCGACTCAACGGGTGAGATTGTTAGATACTGAGAATCCGACGGCCCAGTTCAAATGTGCACACACCAATTTGAGTGTGCGTAACCCCATTTTTTTTCCGGAAATCCTCGAGATCCAACGGCTGCTGTTTAATTTTGAACGATCGGACGATTATGAAAGGTGAGCATTTGAGATTGGGTGTTTGCATTAAAGAGGGGGGAGATAATGATCAAATTAACTATTGCATTTCTCTATTACAAAAATAAATCTGATTTTTGGGTTGTAAGAAAACATGAGAGAGAGAGAGAGAGAGAGTTTTTTCTTTTATGTTTTTGTTGTTCTAAAAGAAAAAGAGTTTTGTGAGAAAGGAAAACAAGTGTGATCATCTTTGTTTTTCTAAAGAGTTTCTGAGCAAGAATGAAGTGTAAAAGTTTCACATCCTCTCACCGTGCAAGAGCGATTGTGTAAGAGATTGACTCGGCTGTTTTATCCTGGGGACGACGCGACATAGAAGAACTGCTTGCACAATCTTGGGCAGAGCCGCGGAACGTCTTAAAGAGAGCGACCTAGTCCGCGACTCAGCCGTAACGTTATTGATTTTATTTTATGATTATCTTAAAGTTAATTGGTTTTTGTTTTCTATGAATATTTTGCAGGCGTAATTCAGCAATTGTTCCAACACTTTTCTTCTTTGTTTTGTTTATCCAGAGCTTAAGAGGAGTAGTACACCTACAAGACTGCCAACAATAGAAGCCATCTTTGGTAGTAGAATACATTCAATTTCAAATAAATTTCTTATAAACTCTTGCCTTATTAATATTACCAAATTTTATCCATTTCTGACTGCTCAATTTTAACCCTTTCTTCTTAAGGTTATTCAGCAATGGATTACTCTACCAAGTCGAGCGAAGAAGCTGAAAGACAGATGCGTGAATCATCGGGCGAAGCCATGTCTCCATGATGACCAATGTATTGACAATGTAAAGCTCTGTTGTACCAAATGAAAGCGATCTAATCTCATCCGGGTGAACTTCCTGCTTATTTTCAGTCAGGTTTTTCCCCAAATAAGCATTTTCGATAAGCTGGCTATACTAAATGCAGAGCCAACAATGAAGGTGTACAGTAAATTTTTTTTTGATCGGTTGAAGGTGTACACTAATCTTTGGAAGGAATTGTTTCAGAAACCCAATGCTGGAGTTGAAGTGATTAATAGTATACTCAAGTGATTGTGGTAATAGTAGTTCTAGGATAAAGAATTCGTAGATAGATTTGTGTATTGAAATAGCTTAGAAAGATGAGAAATTTTATATCCTAGATTGCCCCGGTTGGCTGAGCAAAAAAAAGAAAAAGAAAGCCTTCTCTTGTGGCAGTTTCTGGGCTCATTTTCAACTTTGCTGATAATTTCTGGAATCTAGAAAAACTTCATAGCTGTGTTAGAAAGTTGGAACAGTGATAGTGTCAGTGTGCAAGGAAAAATATTTTATCCTGGTTTTACTCTGAATTATTATTTTCATCACTGTGACATTGATTACACAGACAAGTTTTAGAAAAAGTCCACTCGAGCCATCTGCCGGACATACTGTTGCCAGTTGCATATTTGGGCTTAGCTAAGTGTGACAAATAAAACGTAGTGCTTCTCCAGAAACATGTCTGGCAACCAAATGCAGTAGCAGTTTACATAGGTTAGCAAAGTTGCATTTCACCCAAAAAAAAAAAAAATCGGCTTCTAGAAGTCATATTGAAATTAGATTCTAGCTTTTAATTTGTCGAGTTGATTGTACCAGGCTAGTTTCTGACTTTTTGACTTATAAAAGCGAAAAGGTAGCTTCTGGATGGCTGTCCAAACAAGCTAAGCACGAAATCGACTTCACTATTGTTAAGTCATGTGTCACTCCCATAAATTGGTGTATCAATTTAGGAAGGAGCCAGTTGAAACTTACAACAAGACTAAAATGAAGAAATATGGTCCTTTCAAAGTGTTAAAGTAAGTAAATGACAATGCTTATGTTATTGACAATGCTTATGTTATTGATCTTTCTCCAGAATGAACATCTCCAATGTTCTCAATGAGTAAAAAATTTACGGTTTTTATTCTTCACTTCCCAAACACTTCGTATTGCATTCTTCTTAAATTATCCTACGTTGACTTATCAAAAAAAAAATCGGTTCTAGAAGTTATCCAAAATTAGGTTATAACTTTTGACTTTTCGACTTAATTGTACCTTAGCTTCCGACTTTTTGACTTATAAAACTAAAAAAGTAGATTCCGAGAATTCTAAGTCTACCGTATGGTTACACACGGTTTTACACCGTGTGAAACAATTCTTTAGGGCCCCCCTGCTAATCTCCGTTGGTGGGGCCCATGCACCGTGTGTAATCTCCCATCCACACCGTTGGATGCTTTCGATGTGTAAAATGGTGTGTAAACGTTTGTGAGTGTAGAATTACTCGCTTCAAAATGGACTATCCAAACAAGCTATAACTTAATAATGACAAATCACGTGTCACATCCATAAACTGGTGTATAAACTTTTGATGCAAATACATACAACAAAAGTAGTGTATTATTAAACTAGACTAAAACCCGAATCAACTTCCCGGCAGAATTCACATTATCCGACATTAAAAAAACGTACCGGAACAATAAGAAAGAAACCAAGAAAGAAACAGCAAATTAGAAACACGAGAATGAAGAATACTAAAATCACTAAAATGGGTTCTTCTTCTTCTTCTTCTTCATCATCATCATCTTCTTCTTCAAATTCAATGACTGAATTAACAGATGATTTTCTTTTTGAGATCTTTCTTCATCTTCCTGTTGCTTCCATCTTCAAATCCCGGTGTGTATCTAAGGTATGGTCATCAATTCTCTCAGACCCTAATTTCATTATCAAGTGGATTAAACTAAATCTACCTTCATACTTGATAGTTCTTGGTAGCACTGTAGACAAAGAAGCCCAAAAAGATACCTCCTTTACAAGAAATTTCACATTTGCTTATTCCGAATTAGATTCAGAAATCATATCTCAGCATCAAAATGGGTTTTCTTTTAACTTCTTGAATCAGAACTTTATGAATTCAGCAGCAATTGGGTTAGGGTCATTATTCATTATAGGGTCAAGTAATGGGTTAGTTCTTATCACATCAGATGATTATTTCAACCAGAAGAGTTATATTGTTTGTAATCCATTAATTGAGAAAGGCCACCACCACCACCATTACCAAGAAAAGATGATTGGGTTGTCACTGGTTTCATGTGTGAATGTGCTTCAGAATCTAGTACTACTAGTTACTATAAGGTTATCCGAATACCCTTTTTTGTACCAGGAAAGAAATTTAAAGTTGAAATCTTTTCTTCTGATTTGGGTAAATGGGGTATCTGCAATGTTTCATGTGTTGAAGATGTTACTTGGGACTTCGGCCGGTATGATAATCTTGTTGCACATAATGGTGTTTTGTACTGGTTTCAAAACGGAAGTAGTAGCAGGATTCTTGCTGTCAGTGTTGGTAGAAGCAACAACTACATTGCAACTCGTGGTAATTTGGAGTGTAGGTTCATTGAGTTGCCTAACCGAGTGATGGATGGTGCGGAGTTGCCTGGCGAAGTAACGAATGGTGCTGGCAAGAATATGACCCAATGTATAGGGGAATCAGAAGGATTCATCTGTTATGCAAGTATCAATGTGAAGGAGAGGACTTTGAGTGTATGGGTGCTCCAGGATGACTGGTATTCGTTGCACACAGATATCGCGTTTCATGATATGTTAGCGGAAATGGAGTCTATGGTGAGTGAAAAAGCAGGTGCAGTTGATCCGATTAAAGAAATTCAGGTTTTAGGTTTCAATCCAGTTGACAGAAATGTGGTTATACTCGGTTACAACAAGTACATTTGGGCTTACAACACCAGAGCCAAGGAATATGAACTACTGTGTCATCCTCCTTTCCTGGGCAGCAATCTTTTTGTTCCTCACTTTAGTGCCTTGACGTGTTCGCTAAAGCCAAGGCCGACGATACTTCCAGCAGTCTCTTGGAGAGACATTTCAATCTTGGATGTTCAAAAATGAAATCGAGAGTTAAAGAGCCTGTTTTCATACTTCTAGCGGTCACTGGCTGTTCCTTGTATGGGCAAAGAAGAGGATGATGATTGATATTCCAATGGATCAAGACATTGATCAAGAAATGAAATTAGACTTTCATTGGATTCATTCACTGTTAAGTTTTAGTCCATCCAAATTATTGTATTGTATCTTCGACGGCTACTTTTACATTTCGTGTTCAAATACTCAGATTAGAAGGTATGATGTTCTGCATAAGCTTTGTTTTCTTCCTTTCTCATTTTTTGCTTGCTCCTCTTTTGGATGGTTTTATGTTAGTTTCATTTTTAGTCAGTAAGACAATAACATTCAGTCTTCGACCACATCTTCAGTTTGCGTGGTAGTTAACTATCACGCTTATACCTCTAGAATGCTTGACCATGCACTTTGCTAACCTGTTGGGGCAATGAACTGTGATGGAACTTAACAGTTTGTTACATTTGGTAAGTTATAGGAAAGGAAAATAGGCTCTAGAACTTACCCCAATACTAACATTAGCAACATAGATATTTTTTAGTTATGATTTCACTAATGCAGGGATTGAAATTGTTATATCTGAACCTGTAAGCATGCACTATTAGGCCAGAGCCCTTGCAGAACAAAACCTCACAAGCAAGAACTGTAACTGCTAAGTAGAAGACATCAAGTGTCTTGTTACTCTTGTACGCTGTCCAAAGAACTTGCAATAGTGATGCTGATACAATAACTAAGTTGGCTTGCTGTCAATACTGTCATAATTTCTTGAATGGCCATGAGGCACTAGATGGGAGGATGGGATAAAATAAAAAAATTCACACTGTGTCGGGGTATACAATGAATAAATTTACAGTTTTCTTGTAAAAAGTATAGATAAGTAGACTTTCGAAGCAAGCTGGGTGGTGAGGGCAACTGCCTCACTTTGCCCAGACCTGGCTCGCCTTTGTGTATGAATGTGTTATGCAAGTTTTATTCTTGCTCTCACGGATATTATTAAAAACTTGATTTTACTTATTCCCTTTTACTCCATAGGGCCCTAAGGTATTACTAGCTATGGATCTGTCTTGGGTAATGCAGATACTGACATGTGCTTCTCTAGTCTAGATAGATTTGTGTATTGAAATAGCTTAGAGAGATGAGAAATGTTATATCCTAGATGCCCAGGTTGTCTGAGCAATAGAAAAGAGAAAGGAAGCCTTCCCTTGTGGTAGTTTCTGGGTTCATTTTCAACTTCGCTGATAATTTCTGGAATCTAAAAAAAACTTCATAGCTGTTTAATGTTATATCCTGGTTTTATTGTCTCATTGATTATATTGTCAAGTTTTTTCATTTTTTTAAGAACCAGTGGCACACTTTTAGGAAAACGCAGACAAAATCGACACTCTGGAGTCTGGACATATCTTATGTGGTTGTGACATGATAATCAGACCTCAAAACAAATCTTGCATCTTGAACCTTCAAACTTGATCATGCAATGTACAACTATGACAACTTTATGCCCACCTTGGTGACAACAATCGAGCTACCAACTCAAAACCGTATATGTCTTTTTGTTTTTCCTTTACCTACCCATGCATCTCGATAAGAACAATCTATCAACTAACTCAAAACCATATCAGTCTTTTTGTTTTCCTGCTCTTCTTTAACTCTGTAACATCTAGTTCCCTGGTTATGTCTTAAGAGCATGGCTTTCTCGTCTCTTGTGTTTAATGTACAAAGATGAGAACCTGAATCAATAGTTGCAGCAAAACCCACACCATATGAACTTAAGCACTTGTCAGACATTGACGATCGAAAAGGTCTTCGTTTTCATGCGTCTGCAATTCTTTTTGACCGCAAAAAGGACCTTTGTATGGCTAGTAAGACAGATGATATAGTGGGTATCGAAAAGGTCTTCGTTTTCACCTGTTGCAACCATGGTGTTATGGTGGTGTTTATCCTTGTCGATTCTCCACCCAAGTGTCTGCAACTTTCCATATAAGAGGTGAGGTTTATCTCTTCAACATCAGGTCTTTCTTACAATTATTACGGATTACACATGATACATATGGGAACTGTATGATGCGAGTGAAAATTTTATGGGCAACTTTCCATTCTCAATGGAGTCATTTACACATTTTCTATGGTTCTCGTTTTTTCCCTCTCACTACAGTCAAATGTGGGGTTTTATGCACCAGCCAGTGGGAAGTCATAGATGGCTTCAAAATCTTACAAGGAGTAGGATCTTACTTTTGAATGTTCAAATTAGAACTGAACATTTGATATTAGTGGAATTCTTGAGGTGGAAATTTAAACAACTTGCACCTGGATTCTGGAGTGTGGCAAAGTGGCTTCAATCCATCTCATCTAAAGTCAAGACTGAGGTCACAAGTGGTGTTTCTATTTGTGCCTACTCATCATTGAGTTTTGAAGACAATGGGTCTGCATTCTGGGAGGACATGAACAGTAAGGAGTGGCTGGTCACCAAGCAAGAACAACCACCTGAATGGCATGCTTACGAGAATAGGGAGCACAACACTTATGCCTTAAATGAAATGATTCTTGAGTGGTTATATTTGACTGTTGGGCTTGATATTGATGGTTATATGTTTCTTATACAATTTTGGTATTATAGAAAATATTCCCCTTATGCAATTGCAGCAACATATGAAACTCAGCTTGAATATGTGGTGGTGGATATTTCTGAAGTTCTGGAGCTGCTACGGCATGGGTTCTCTACTGCTATAAGGGTCTTGGGTTGAAGTTCATGTCGGTGGAATACTTAAGGTGGAAGTTCAGACTTCCTTCTATAGGGCAAGCAAGAAGTTGGGTGGCTCAATTTCTTATCCTTGAGGACAAGGATAATTTCGAGGGGTTGGGAATGTCATGTATTCCTACTATGTGTCTGAATTACCTTAAGTGGAAATACAAGTTATGCTCTACATGCCGATGGACAGTTCAGAATGCGAGTTGGCCAGCATATCTTGCAATTTTGGTTGTCCCTCAGTTCTTACTCATACTAATTCAAAATACGGCTGAGCATTGGTTGTTAGTGGAGTTCTTAAAGTGGAAATTGAAAGTGGAGTTTTTAATTGGTAGGGTGTCTACTGGGCTTGTCTTGCTTATTCAGGGAAGCTTCATCAACCTTGCCAGCAACCAGTTGGAGGCCGATTGTCCACTACAGACCAAAGCTCCTAATCTTTATTTCTACATTGCTTTTGAGGATGCAGCTGATGATGACTGTCCGACACTCGTATTGAAGTTCTTCACATTCATCCTTGAGGACAAGGATGTTTCGAAGGAGGGTCGATTGTCATGGCCCTGGAGGGGGTACCTTATAATAAGTGTCAGCCCTTATGTTGGTCGGTGTCTGTATTTAGTATTTATATATAGTCTGGTACGGTCTAGCTTATTTGTGGGTGCTGTTATAAATTGTGAGGGGAGGCTGGATGTGCCACGTGTGGCGTTGTGGGTCGTTTGATAGTTGATAGGGTAATTAATCTTTATAAGTGTCTCGAGTCTGTAAGGAAGACCGAGGAAGAGATTGTTAATCAAATAGGCTGTGTTCCTTTGGAACCAGAGAGGCTTAATCCGTGAGGATTGAGAGGTTACCCCAACCAATCTTGTCTGTACCATCAACGTTCATGACACCAAATTATTACAGAAGTGATGTTTCAAGTGGCGTGAACTGAGATGCTTAAACATTCTTTGGAACTGACTTGCAAAGATTTGAAAACATTATTGTGCAGCAGAATGCTCAGTTGATCCCACATATCCTCTGCAACACAAGCAAACGTTTACCTACAACCAAACTCATTATAAATAAATACATCACGTCATCTCCACCGTCAGAAACCAAATCTGAAATCAATAAGCATCTCAAGAATCCACCTGTCGAAAAGATCCACTGCTGTACAAACACATCGTTCAACCAAACCACACAGTAACAACCCTATTCCCAATTCCATTTCTATTTACACCCCTGGGCCCTGTCCCATCAGACTCTCATCTTCAAAACCCAAGATCCCTCCCAAAATTCTCTTCTCGCAGAGATCTCCGCACGAAGAAAACCCTAGATTTATAGTAATTTCTCAGCCAATCGTATCTCATCCCACTCCCGATCCGTAAGTTATTACTATTCTCATTCAGATTTTGCGTCATATTTTTTCATTGATTTCTGTGTTAGATTCGAATTTATATCTGATTTTACTGTAATTTCTGTATTTTTTTTTTTTGATCTGATTGTATGTAATATACTTTGATTTTATTTGTTAGGGTAAGAAAAGTGAAAACAAAATGGCCGAGAACAATTCACCAGTTGAGTCTAATGAAGAGAACCTAGAAATTAGTTCTGAAATTAGGGTTTCATCGAATGCCGCAATGAATGAAAACGATGCCGCGATTGAGGAAATAACGCGGCAAGTTGAAGATGCATTGACTGTAGGAGGAAAGAAACATAAGTTTTGGGAAACACAACCTGTAGGACAATTTAAGGATCAAGGTGATACTAGTTTACCTGAAGGTCCAATTCAATTACCCACACCGGTATCTGAAGTGAAACAAGAACCGTATAATTTGCCTGGTTTATACGAATGGACTACCTGTGATATCGATTCCGAAGAAACATGTGCTGAAGTTTATAGTTTATTGACCAACAATTATGTTGAGGATGACGAGAATATGTTTAGGTTTAATTACTCCAAGGAGTTTCTGAGATGGGCACTTCGTCCACCTGGTTATTTTAAGAGCTGGCATATTGGTGTCCGAGTGAAAGTTAGTAAGAAGCTTGTCGCGTTTATTACTGGGATTCCTGCCAGGATTAGGGTTGGTGACGTGGTTGTGATGAAGGCGGAGATTAATTTCTTGTGTGTTCATAAGAAGCTTAGGTCGAAGAGGTTGGCTCCTGTTATGATTAAGGAAGTTACTAGGAGGGTTCATTTGGAAAATATCTGGCAAGCTGCTTATACTGCTGGAGTTGTGCTTCCGACACCAATAGCGACTTGTCAATATTGGCATAGATCTTTGAATCCCAAGAAACTTATTGATGTGGGTTTCTCTAGATTGGGTGCTCGGATGACAATGAGCCGAACCATTAAGCTTTATAAGCTACCTGAATCCACTGTCACTCCAGGATTTAGGAAAATGGAGCTTCTCGATGTTCCTGCAGTTACACGGCTTCTTAGGGATTATTTAAGACAGTTTATTGTTGCTCCTGTTTTTGATGAAGATGATGTAGAACATTGGCTTCTTCCTACAGAGAATGTTGTGGACAGTTACTTGGTGGAGAGCCCAGAGACACACGAGATTACCGACTTCTGCAGCTTCTACACTCTGCCGTCGTCGATCCTGGGGAACCAGAACCATTCAATTTTGAAGGCAGCTTATTCGTACTATAATGTCTCCACGAAGACTCCATTGCTTCAATTGATGAATGATGCTCTGATCGTGGCTAAGCAGAGAGATTTTGATGTCTTCAATGCATTGGATGTTATGCACAACGAATCTTTCTTGAAGGAGCTGAAATTCGGACCAGGTGATGGGCAACTTCATTATTATCTTTACAATTATCGTGTAAAACATGCACTGAAACCATCAGAGTTAGGGCTTGTGCTCTTGTAGTCTGAACACATCTGGAGTCTTATTTTATGCTATGGACTAGTAGTTGAGGAAGTGTTTATTGAATTAGTAATCCTGGGTTGTATTCAATTTCATGAGGTTTTGTTTCTTGCAACCTTGAACTAGAGGTTTTCTTCCATTAATATCAGATTTTTGTGTCCTTTTCTTTATGTGTTAGCAAACTCAAATAATTTGTTTGTTGGTAACGGATCATTGAAACTTTTTGTTCTCTTCTTCATACTGAAATCATTATATCGTGTATGCCTGTGTAGTTACAGGGGCTTTAGGCCATAATCATGTCAGGCTAGCGTTTCTTTATCAGATCAGTTGCAAAACAATTTTTAGGTGTGATGTTAAAAAAAAAGACACCTTTTGCAGCTTTATTGCCTAATGCCTATGTATTTGACATATGTAGTTTTCCTTAACAGTTTGCCCTTAGAGAATTCTTTTCTCTGTGTTTTTGCTGGGGGATAGCTAGTATATTAGTTGCCAGGAGATAGTCTCCTTTGGCTCTAATTTTGGAATGGATAATTACAGTTGTTATTATCGTTCTGTGACATGAAATTCACTGAAACAGAAAACCAGAGTAAAAGGTGTTCTTTTTCGGGTTCAAATGAGCACCATACAGTTGATAGTTATAACTGAATGTTTATTTTTAGATGGCAGTCCCTATATCTTAGAATGACACTAAATTATAAGAGTATGATACTAAATTATTAAAAGGATGACATCTCATCTGATTTCTGTTGTCTGGACTACCTAGTTGATGAGTGTATGTTGAATTAGTCACATCTCAGGTTGCATTCACTTTCATGAGGTCTACTTTTTTTTTGTGTGTGTGCAACATAAATGAGAGAGTTCTTTGACAGTTGGTTCAGTATTCTGTGCTTTTTATTTTGTTCCACCAAATTGGCATAAGTTTTATGTATCGAAATTGTCATTGTATGTTTAGTTTATATCTATCCCATCTCTATTCTGTAATGCATATGAAATTTGGTTGTTGAGGGGATTACATATTCTATTGTTCAGAAGATATCGTGAGCTTTTGCGTGATGAAATTTCCCTTTCATAATGTATTCCATTGTTCAGACTGTTTAAATAAAGTATGATAGTGGCTTTTAAAGTTGTTAGCTTTGATTTGTAAATACTGGGATCCATCAAGAATGGTACGCTTTGTTTCCTCCAGTATAAAAATGGTTTACTGCAACCCCAGTATTGGGCTCTGGAAGGGGCTGTTTTACTCGGTTACTCCCATGAAAAGGTGTTTTGAGGCAACTCTTTCTTGTCCTGTTGAGGGGCAACAGAACTCAGATGGTTCAAACTCGTCATCTGAACCAACCAGTAGGGACGGCAATGTGGATGAGAACTCGGGATGCATGGCGAGTAGTGTTGAGAATGAGGATGATGATGATAATTCATAATCGCTCATGGAGGATATTTTGCCGGAGAGTAGATCTTGTGGTAAAAGTCTTGACGACGAGGAGTCTTGGAGTCGATGGGTGACTATATGCGGGTATGATTCGGCTTCCCCTTATATTTGATTTCGTTATTGCTTCATTATGTTATGGATTTGGTTTCTAGTTTCTCGTTTGTGTGAGCTTAATTCTGATACTTAGAAGCTTAGAATAGTAGTGGCTACTTATACGATACCGAGTTTGTAATCTTTGTATGCATGTTCATTAGTCTGCATTCATGACATTCAATTTCGAACGTCAGTCAAGTTTGAGAGTACCATGGTTGCTGAAGTCTCACTGGCAGTGACATCACTAGTATTAGGCACTTAGGCTTAGGCTACATTACCTGTCATTATTTCTGAATCTGATGTATATGGATGTCTGGATGTGTATAAACATTATATGCTCATTTAAGCTGTTCTTGGCTCAAGCAACTTCAAATTCCATGGTTACTATTTTTAATGAGCATTACAATATTTATTGTTTCCTCTTTATAAGGGTTGGACATAAACTAATGTGATGTCGATATACAATTATTATTATTATTTATTTTTTTTCCTGATAATCATGGGAAGTGGAAACTGTATTGTGCGGGGATTGAAGTCGTTGGGTGTGATATTGAAATATGTTCCAGGTCTAGATGGTGCTAACTGGATGCATATTCTTTTTGAGGTTCATCTTTTCTGGGATTTAACTTCTTGATTTATCATGATTCATTGTGTAACTTACATATTTCAAATTATTGAGTTCTGAAGCCTGACAGGCTTTTATATGGATTCTTGTTTCAAACTTTTCTATTTATTCGGTGCTCCTTCCATTCTCTAATTACTGTTACAACGTGCAAATTCATCAGAATATCTGCAAATTCAATCGCTACTCTGTCAATTGATTTGGAATTGTATGACATATTAAGTCTTTATGGTACTGATTAGTTCATTGATTAATGGATGAATGCAGAAACAATGTGATGCTGAAAAAGCCATCAGGAGGAGTTGGATGAAAGTGAGTGGAGATCTTATGGTGGGTTTGAAGCCTCTGATGCAATTGAACGACTGACACTCAACGAAGAAGCCAGGGTCTGGGTCAGAAGTTCAGCCAACCTCCTGGAACTGGAATCGGCTTCTCAGTGTTTGAGGAGACAGAATTGATGAAAGAGGGTGATATGGAAGTTTTACCATTAGTAGTGGAGGCAGAGGCATTCCCACTGCCTGTAACTTCTTAGGTTACACTGGCAGTGTTTTGAGGAAGAGAAGGTAGAGTACAAGCTGATCCTTTCAGTCAATGAGATGAGATAGGAACTTCAGGAAATTTATGGGAACTTCAGGATTCTGTTTCTGGATTTTCCGAGAAAAATGTTTTACAAAGGCAAATTTTTGGGTCCAGCTATTACAACCTCCACAGTGACGCATCCATTAAGACCCTTTTGAATTTTGTTGGAGTTGTCCTTGTCACATACCCTTTCTATGGTCCTCCTAGAGCTAAGATTGAATTTGATCTACGAAAACCTTTTGCTCCAGGAATACCAATCACTATTGTCAATTGGCAATCCTGGGTACAACTCGCATATGAGTACCAACCCCTAACTTGTTCTGGACATTCTTAGGGCATAATGCACCCAACTGTACCTTCTTTGCCAATATGAATGAGGATACGGCCTTTCCAACATTCCCCTTGCATAAACTTTAACATCAGAATGCATGCTTTGAATCCAAAACCAGAAAATTTGCAAGATTTCATTACTGTTCCGACATCCGAGTCCTAGTTCTGTACCAAAAAGCCAACCCATTAAACCGATTCCAATTAGAGCAGCTAGAAACCCAACTCGGTTTGGAATCACCATCGAAATCACCAAAAGTTGCTCCAACCAGATATGCACCGGACCGACAATTGGACAGTGAAAATGTCTGACACTAGAAACATCTTGAGACAAACAAACATACTTGAGTTCAAGTGGGAGTTCACACATTGTCAGACACATAATCATCACAACAACAATGGTCAGCTTTCTCGAGTTTCTAGTGTAATAGCAATTACTCTAGCAAATACTACTACTCTCCTTGGGCTTATCGAGGAAACTAAAAAGCCAACACGGACAAAAAATAGTGAAAACTACCAAGCTAAAGGAGATGTGCTGTTTTTGGCACTGCAAGATTTTTGTTGGCACTTCCAAACACTAAAACCATCCAAATATAGTTTTAAGGGATGTCTAAATAGGTAAGAAAAATCTAAGTTACTCTAGTTTTATAACCCTAATCCTAAAACAAAAATAAAAACTAATTTACCTTATTCTTTTCTCATCTTCTCCCTCTCCTTCCTACGGTTCATCTTCTCCCTCTCCTTCTTCTTTTTTCCTTTTCCTTCTACGTTCCTCGTCTCGATTCATCGCCGATACGAAAAATTCATCGTCTCGATTAAAATTCAAAGATGGCGAAAACAAAATCGACCCTAAGAGACATTATAATTGATCTAGGAATAGCAAGAGCAGCCTCAAATCAACAATCCACGGCGGGAGAAACTTCAATTGAGAAAGAACCCGCCGCTGAAGTAGAGGCGTCCACTGATTTAGCCTCTAATCAGTCACAAGACCCCAATATGCGTATTAGGTACTAATTCTGAACAAACCCCATGTTTTCAATCATGTTTTCATTGTTTTTTTTAGGTTAGAATCATCGATTTAGGTTAGTTTTCTTCGGTACAGTATTGTTTTACGGTTGGTTTTCATAGCAAACCGCGGCGTAAAACCATTTTACGCCTAGTTATTCATCAGCGTCCTAGGCGCAAAAACAATTACGCCTTGGTACCATACCGCAAGAAAAGCCCTAGTTTTGCCCTAGAATTTTTTACGCCTACAAAACCAAGGCGTAAATAATATTGGAATGTGCTCACAAAAATCTGCACCGTAAATCAAAACCAAACAGTAAAACACTTATATAAGGCGTAAACATTGGAATTGAGGCGTAAATTTTTGCTTGGTTCATTTTTTGGCCAAGTTAATTTTACGCCTTCGTATACCAGGGCGTAAAACATTGAACCATCATTTTTTTTGTTAATTTTTACGCCTTGGTTTGAATCCCAGAACCACGGCGTAAATTTCTTCTGTAACTTTTTTTTTGTAAACCATATTTTTACGCCTTGGTATACTGGGGCGTAATTTACTCAACCAAAGCGTAAACTGTGTATTTGAGGCGTAAAGAATACTGTCTCTCATTTAGTTTTGCTCATTGGTTGGTTGTTTATTTGTGTTGTTTGTGTATGTGTTTAGGGAAAAAGCTAAACAGAAGAAGAAGAGAGGAAATGATCTTCCTGATGTTAATAGTCACCTACCTCGTGGTGATAAGCATCTAGGTGTTGAAAAGAGAGGTAAAAGAAAGACTCCCCAACAATCAACATTACCTCAAAGTGATGGACAAAATGAAATTGTTGAAGAAGAATCAATTCCAATCCAAGAGAATGAGATTCAACAAGAACCCAACCAATCTGAAGAGGAGAATGGCGACAGAAGAAGAAGAAGAATCAGAAAAAGGAGAATTAGCTGAAGAAGACGACGAAGAAGAAGAAGTACTCGTTCAGGAAGTTCTACCCCTTTCTCAAGAAGAACCCACTCAACCTCTTGGTCTACCTCCTCCAGAACCAAGACTTAAGAGGAAAGCTACAAAGCCTCGGGCAAAAGCACCAGAACCCAAAGGCAAGCACATTCCTCCACCTGAAGATCAAACGTTCTGGTTGCCCAAACCTCCTAAGGGAACAAAGCATTGGGGAGAAGCACGTGATGGGAACACATTGTTATTTGGTTATCCATGGTCCTATGCTGCAAAAGTGGCTTCTGCACGGGTAATTATCTTATAATCTCAAAATTACTTTATGTTGTTTGTACATTATTTTATCCTTCCAACAAAGTACATTAATTTCTTTTGTTTTTTTGTAGGACCACAAAAGGCTTGCGCTTATTTTGAAACACTCAAGGCCTAAAGTGTGGGATTTGGAGTTGGAATGTGACAAGGTTTAAAGCATTGTAAAAGAAATCGGTGTTTGAATCACTCATTTTGGTTGAGTGATTCAAAACTTAGAGATTTTTGAAGAACAAAGTTTTGTTTTTTTTCTCTCCTTCTTTCTCTCCAAATCAACTCTAAAACAAATAAATTTCTCTCTCTAAAATTTTTATCAACTTAATTATATAGATTATGATAATCACGATTACCACTAATCTAATGATAATCAAACACTAACACAAAACTTAATTTAAAGGGTAAAACTGTCAATTTTATAAGGGGTTTTTGGTTTTGGGTTTTGATGACCCTATTTTGTTTCGAGTTGAAGTGCCAACAAAAATCGTGCAGTGCCAAAACAGGACATTAAAGGAGTGATGAGCTTCCAGAGGGCTAACTGGTTTGAGGGGAGACAAATAAAAATGGTGGGGCCAATTCTGAATGGAGTGCCCACAACAAATACCTTGGATGCTTGGAACTTTTGGAAAAGCAAAGGGATATTGGACGGGCCCAACAACGTTGGGAAAACTTCTACTTTCAGGGGCCCACTTATAAGTGTAGCTATGGGGTTATTCTCTAGCCCAAGAATTGAA
>JAJJMA010172457.1:0-16352 GCA_023529015.1 Papaver nudicaule
TGTATAGACAAATTCCTGAGGCGGCCTGCATGACCGAAGGGATGACGAACTTCAACGCAAGGAGAAATCTCGTGAACGGCAAGCGCATCAAGTGGGCAATCATGACGATCGGCGCCATCGCGGCCGCGGCGGCAACGCTCGCCGCGCCGGTGCAGGCGAAGGAATGGAAGACGGTGACGGTGGCGCTCGAAGGCGGCTACGCGCCGTGGAACCTCACGCTGCCGGGCGGCAAGCTCGGCGGCTTCGAGCCGGAACTGCTCGCGAATGTCTGCGGCCGGATCAAGGTCCAGTGCAACATGGTCGCGCAGGACTGGGACGGGATGATTCCCGGCCTGCAGGCCGGCAAGTTCGATGTCCTGATGGATGCGATCTCGATCACGCCGGAGCGCGAGAAGATCCTGCTGTTCTCGCGCCCCTATGCGGCCACGCCCGCGACGTTCGCCGTCACCGACACGAAGATCATCCCGAAGGCCGCGCCCGGTGCACCGGCCGTCAAGCTGACCGGCGACGCGAATGCCGACAAGCCGACCGTCGACGCGCTGCGCAAGCAGTTGAAGGGCAAGACGATCGGCATCCAGTCGGGCACCGTCTATACGAAATTCATCAACGACAGCTTCAAGGACATCGCGTCGATCCGCGTGTACAAGACCTCGCCCGAGCGCGATCTCGACCTCGTCGCCGGGCGCATCGACGCATCGTTCGACGACGTCACGTACTACGCGGCGAACATCGAGAAGAAGGAAAACGCGTCGATCGTGCTCGCGGGCCCGAAGCTCGGCGGGCCGATCTGGGGGCCGGGCGAAGGTCTCGCGTTCCGCAAGCAGGATGCCGACCTGAAGACGAAGTTCGATGCGGCGATCGGCGCGGCGCTCGCGGACGGCACCGTGAAGAAGCTCGCCGACAAGTGGTTCAAGACCGACGTCACGCCGTAAGCGCACGTCCGGCCGCCGTCGCGCAAGCGACGCAACGACACGGCGACGCGCGGCGGCACGCATCCTGCAGATTCACTCAACGCTTGCCGGGAGGCACGCATGGCGATCCTTGAAATGCTCGGCTTCGGAACCGAAGGCTGGGGCGGCGTGCTGCTGCTCGCCGCACTGATGACGGTCGCACTGACGCTCGCCGCGCTCGCGGTCGGCGCGGTGATCGGCGCCGCGATCGCGGCCGCGAAACTGTCGCGCCACCGCAGTGCCCGCCTGCTCGGCGATCTCTACACGACGGTGTTTCGCGGCGTACCCGAACTGCTCGTCATCTACCTGTTCTATTTCGGCGGCTCGACGCTCGTCACGACCATCGGCCAGTGGTTCGGCGCGGAAGGCTTCATCGGCGTGCCGCCGTTCGTGATCGGCGCGCTGGCGGTCGGGATGATCTCGGGCGCGTATCAGGCGGAGGTCTACCGCGCGGCCGTGCTGGCCGTGTCGAAGGGCGAGCTCGAAGCGGCGCGCTCGATCGGCATGCCGCGCAGCATGGTGCTGTGCCGCATCCTGATTCCGCAGGTACTGCGCTTCGCGCTGCCCGGCATCGGCAACGTGTGGCAACTGAGCCTGAAGGACTCGGCGCTGATCTCGGTCACCGGGCTCGCCGAGCTGCTGCGCACGAGCCAGATCGCCGCGAATTCGACGCACCAGTACTTCGTGTTCTTCGTCGCGGGCGGCGCGCTCTACCTCGTGATGACGGGCCTGTCGAACCGTGTGTTCAACCGGGCGGAAGCGATCGTCGGCCGCTCGTTCCGCCGCAATTTCGCGCGCAACTGACGGAGAGCACGCATGTCCATCGATTTCGCCTTTCTCATCGACACGCTGCGCCAGTTGCTCGCGGCCGTGCCGACCACGCTCGGCCTGTTCTTCGCGTCGCTCGTGCTCGGCGGCCTGCTGTCGCTCGTGATCGTCACGATGCGCGTGTCGCCGCGCTGGCTGCCGAACCGCATCGCGCGCGCGTACATCCTCGTGTTTCGCGGGTCGCCGCTGCTGATCCAGATGTTCCTCGTGTACTACGGGCTCGGCCAGTTCGGCGTGATTCGCGAGAGCTTCATGTGGCCGCTGCTGCGCGAACCGTATGTGTGCGCGGTGCTGTCGCTGGCGTTGTGTACCGCCGGCTACACGGCCGAGATTCTGCGTGGCGGGCTGATGGCCGTGCCGGTCGGGCAGATCGAGGCCGGTTATTCGATCGGCCTGTCGGGTTTCGCGCTGTTGCGGCGCGTGATCGGCCCGATCGCGTTGCGCCAGTGCCTGCCCGCGTACTCGACCGAAGCCGTGCTGCTCGTCAAGTCGACCGCGCTGGCCAGCCTCGTCACCGTGTGGGAAGTGACGGGCGTCGCGCAGCAGATCATCCAGCAGACCTACCGGACGACCGAGGTGTTCGTGTGCGCGGCCCTCATCTACCTGGGCCTGAACTTCATCGTCGTACGCGTGCTCGGCGCGCTCGAATGGCGGCTGTCGGGCCACCTGCGTGCGCCGAAGCCGGCCGGCGCGTCCGCCGCGACGACGCGCAATGCCCGGCGCGTCGCGTCCTGAGCGCATCCATCCTTCCCGGAGAATCCGATGAACACCGCTGCTCCCGTTGCCCTGTCGGTCAGGAACATCCACAAGTCGTTCGGCGATCACCATGTGCTGAAGGGCATTTCGCTCGATGCGCACGAGGGCGACGTCATCTCGATCCTCGGCGCGAGCGGCTCGGGCAAGAGTACGTTCCTGCGCTGCCTTAACCTGCTCGAGACACCCGACGACGGCACCGTCGCGCTCGCCGGCGAGGAACTGAAGATGAAGCGCGCGCGCGACGGCAAGCTGCATCCGGGCGACCGGCGTCAGGTCGACCGGATCCGTTCGCAGCTCGGGATGGTGTTCCAGAACTTCAACCTGTGGTCGCACATGACGGTGCTCGACAACCTCGTCGAAGGCCCGCTGCGCGTGCAGAAGCGCAGCCGCGCGGAAGCGGTCGAGGAAGCCGAGGCGCTGCTCGCGCGCGTCGGCCTCGCCGACAAGCGCGGCTACTATCCGGCACACCTGTCGGGCGGCCAGCAGCAGCGCGTCGCGATCGCCCGTGCGCTCGCGATGCATCCGAAGGTGATGCTGTTCGACGAACCGACGTCGGCGCTCGATCCGGAACTGGTCGGCGAGGTGCTGCGCGTGATGCGCTCGCTCGCGGAGGAAGGGCGCACGATGCTGGTCGTCACGCACGAGATGGGTTTTGCACGGCACGTGTCGAACCGCGTGATGTTCCTGCATCAGGGCGAAGTCGATTCGGACGGCACGCCCGGCGACCTGTTCGGCGGCCAGTGCTCGGAGCGCTTCCGGCAGTTCGTGTCGAGCCACCACGACCGCACCACGAACTGAGGCCGCCATGACCGTATTCCGTTCGGCAAAGCCGCTCGACTGGCGGCAGATCGCGGCGGTGGCCGCAGGCGAACCGCTTGCGTTGGCCGACGAAGCGCGCGTGCGCGTCGTTGCGGCGCGCGAACTCGTCGACGAAATCGTCGCACGCGGCATCCGCGCGTATGGCGTCAACACGGGCGTTGGCGCACTGTGCAACGTGATCGTATCGCCGGCGCAGCAGAGCACGCTGTCGCGCAACATCCTGATGAGCCACGCGGTCGGCGTGGGCGCACCGCTCGGCGCGGCGGAAACGCGCGCGATCATGGCCGCGGCGATCAACAACTACGCGCATGGGCATTCGGGCGTGCGCGCCGACGTCGTCGACCAGCTCGTCGCGTTGCTGGAACACGATTGCCTGCCGGAGGTGCCGGCGCACGGCTCGGTCGGTTATCTGACGCATATGGCGCATGTCGCGCTCGTCTGCATCGGCCATGGCCATGCGCGCCACCGCGGCGAGCGGATTCGCGGCGACGAGGCATTGCGCCGCATCGGCCGCGAACCGCTCGTGCTCGGTGCGAAAGAAGGGCTGAGCCTCGTCAATGGCACACCGTGCGTGACAGGGCTGGCCGCGCTCGCGCTTGCCCGCGCGGAGCGGCTGCTCGACTGGGCCGACTGGGTCGCGGCGACGAGTTTCGAGAACCTCGGCGGGCAGCTTGCCGCCTTCGATCCGGCGTCGCTTGCGTTGCGGATTTCGCCCGGCATCGGGCACGTCGGCGCGCGGCTGCGTGCGCTGCTCGCCGACAGCGGCATGCTCGCGGCGGCAAGCGGGCGGCATACGCAGGACCCGCTCAGCCTGCGCACGATTCCGCACGTGCACGGCGCGGCGCGCGACGTGTTCGACGCGACGGCGGAGGTGGTCGATCGCGAACTGGCGTCGGTAACCGACAATCCGATCGTGGCCGGTACGCGCGATGCACCGACCGTGTATTCGCAAGCGCATGCGGTCGGCGCGGGCATCGCGCTCGCGATGGACAGTCTCGCGGCGGCGATGGCGCAGGTCGCGGCAATCGCAGAACGGCGTCTCGACCGGCTCGTCAATCCGCTCGTGAGCGGGCTGCCGGCGTTCCTCGCGACGCCGGGCGGTACCTGTTCGGGGTTCATGATCGCGCAGTACACGGCGGTCGCACTCGTCGCGCAGAACCAGCGGCTCGCGGCGCCGGCGAGCCTCGACGGCGGCATCACGTCGGGCCTGCAGGAAGATCATCTGTGCCATGCGACGCCGGCGGCGCTGAAGGCGCTCGACATCATCGAGAACACGACGCGCGTGCTGGCGATCGAGCTGCTGGCCGCCGCGCAGGCGTACGATCTTCAGGCAGGCAGCGCGTCGCGGGCCGCCCCCACCGACGCGTTGTGGCGGCATGTGCGCGAACGCGTGCCGGCGTACCGGGACGACCGGCCGCTCGCCGACGACATCGCGATCGCCGCCGGCATCGTCGCGGGTGTGCCGCCGCCCGTGATGTAACGGCGCGAGACGGGCCGCCGAGCGACGCGGCGGCCAGCGGGCGATCCATCATTCATTCGGTCGAGGGCGCATGAACGAAACGGAACCACAACTTGCCGGCCGGCTGGCCGACGCACCGGCTGACGGCGTGCCGGTGCGCGCGTTGCCGGCGTACCAGCAGATCAAGCGTTACGTCGTCGAGCGGATCGCGAACGGCGACTGGAAGCCCGGCGGGGCGATTCCGACCGAAGCCGAGCTGGTCAAGGAGTTCGGCGTCGCGCGGATGACGGTGTCGCGCGCGCTGCGCGAGCTGACCGCCGAACGCGTGCTGACCCGGATCCAGGGCGCCGGCACGTTCGTCGAACGGCGGCATTACGAATCGACGGTGCTGGAAATCCGCAACATCGCGGACGAGATCGCGGAGCGCGGCCATCGGCACAGCGCGCGCGTGTTGCTGATCGATCGCAGCGACGATCAGGAGGCGATCGAAGCGCTCGGGCTGCGTGCGGGGCCCGTGTTCCATTCGCGCATCGTGCATTACGAGGAAGGGGAGCCGATCCAGTTCGAGGATCGCTACGTCAATCCGGCGCTGTTTCCCGCGTATCTGGAACAGGACTTCACGGTCGAGACGCCGAATCACTACATGGTGCGGCTTGCGCCGATCCAGCGCGCGGAATTCCGGATCTACGCGGAGAAACCCAATGCGCAGGTGCGCCGGCATCTCGTGATGGAAATCGGCGAGCCGTGTCTGTTATTGATGCGCCGCACGTGGGTCGGAGAGCACGTCGCGACATCGGTGCGGTTGTGGCATCCGGCGTCGCGCTTTCATCTGGCGGGGACGGTGTGATCCGCCTGGGTGCGCGTCAGCGCAAAGCCGCAACGGCCGGGATCGCAGGGCGTCGAGGAAGTGCGCTGGATTTAGCGGTTGATGCACCCGTTGTCAACTGATTGGAGGGCCCTGTCTAACTGTCTGCGCAGTCTTGTTGAACGTGATTCACTTCGCTTGCTGGTGCGAAAACGTTCGTTTGTGTTCGTTTTTATTCGTTTTCGGGCATCGGTGTACGTCGCGCCAAGCCATCGAGGCCGGTATGGCCGACATCCCGCGCGCGGGCGACGCTTCAGTGCCGGAAGCGTCGCTGCATCAGCGATTTTCGCATCCTCATCCTCAAGCGATTGACATGCACGTAAAAACAGGAGAGCAAGATGAGCAGATCGATACGAGCGAAGACAGCGGCGGCCGTGGTCGCATTCGCAATGAACGCGGCGCCCGCCGCGAGCGTTGGAACCTTTCTGTCGCTGGCCGGCGCGCACGCCGCCTCCGCCGCGACGACCGCCGTCGACGATTATGCGGCGACCAAGTACCCGATCATTCTCGTGCACGGGCTGACCGGCACCGACAAGTATGGCGGCCTGGTCGAGTACTGGTATCACATTCCGGAGGATCTGCAGGCGCACGGCGCGACGGTATACGTTGCCAATCTGTCCGGCTTTCAGAGCGACGATGGCCCGAACGGGCGCGGCGAGCAATTGCTTGCCTACGTGAAGCAGGTGCTCGCGGCGACGGGCGCGCAGAAAGTGAATCTGATCGGCCATAGCCAGGGCGGCTTGACATCGCGTTATGTTGCAGCCGTTGCGCCGGAGCTGGTCGCATCGGTGACGACGATCAGCACGCCGCACTGGGGCTCGCAATTCGCGGACTTCGTCCAGCAACTCTTGCAGACGGATCCGACCGGCCTGTCGTCGACGGTGTTCAGCGCGTTTGCGAACGCGCTCGGCACCTTGACGAGCAGCAACCTCAATACGAACCAGAATGCGATCCAGGCGTTGTCGGTGCTGACGACAGCGAAGGCCGCCGCCTACAACCAGAAATTTCCGAGCGCAGGCCTCGGTGCGCCGGGCTCGTGCCAGGCGGGCGCGTCGACCGAGACGGTCGACGGTTATACGCACCTGCTTTATTCGTGGGGCGGCACGGCGATCCAGCCGACCACGACGGTGGCCGGCGTGACGGGGGCCGTCGATACGAGCGTGAGCGGGCCCACCGATCCGGCGAACGTGCTCAATCCGGCCACGCTGGCGCTGCTCGGCAGCGGTACGGTGATGATCAATCGCGGCTCCGGCCCGAACGACGGCGTCGTGTCGCAATGCAGCGCGCTGTTTGGCCAGGTGCTTGGCACGTATCACTGGAATCACACCGATGCGATCAACCAGATCCTCGGCGTGCTCGGCGCGAATGTGGAGGATCCGGTTGCGGCGATCCGCACGCACGCGAACCGGCTGAAAACCCAAGGCGTGTAATCGATGACGGGTAGCAAGCGCGGCATCGCGCGACACGTCGCGCTTTGCGGGGTAGCAGGCGTCGTTGCGGCTGGCGTAGTGTGGTACGGGATCGGCGCCTGGAAGACGCGCGACGCCGGCATGTCCGGTGTCGCGCCTGCCGGGGCAGTTGCGTCCGCGTCGGTGGGCGGCACGACGGCGAGCACCGTGCCCGGTTTCGGCGCAAGCGGGCTGCCCCCGGCACTCGCCGGCTCGACTGTGCCGCGCCTGCCGCTCGATGCGCACGGCGATCTCGCCAAGGTCGTGGCGGTGCGTGGCTTCTTCGATTATTTCCTGACCGCGCAAAACCAATTGCGCCCCGCGGAACTTGATGCGCTCGTCGCGCGCGCGATTGCCGCACAGCTCGACGGTACGGTTGCGCAACACGAGGCGCTCGACGCCTGGAAGCGCTACCGCGCGTATTTCGCCGAACTTGCGAAGCTGCCGGGCAGCGGCGCCGTGGACAACACGCTCGACCTCCCGGCACTGCAACGCGTGCTCGACCAGCGCGCGACGATCGCGAGCCGCACGCTTGGCGACTGGAGCGAGCCGTTCTTCGACGCGGAGCAGAAACTGCAGCGTGACGATCTCGCGCGATTGAAGCTCATCCGCGATCCGTCGCTGACCGAAGACCAGAAGGCGGCAGGTCTTGCCGCGCTCGAGCAGCAACTGCCGGCCGATCAGCGCGCCGGGCTGGCGCACCAAAAGGCGCAGGATAACGCAATCGCGCAGATCGACAAAGTGCAGCAATCAAACGAGACGCCCGATGAAATGCGCGCGCAGCTCGCGCAAACGCTCGGGCCGGAGGCTGCCGAGCGAGTCGTGAAGATGCAGCAGGCTGACAACGCGTGGCATGCTAAGTACAACGAATATGTGGCACGGCGCGCGCAGATCGATGCGCAGAACTTGTCGACACAGGATCGCGATGCGCAGGTCGATCAGTTGCGGCAGCGCTACTTCACGGAGCCGGGCGAGGCGCTGCGGGCGGCGTCGCTCGATCATGGCAGCGCGTCGACGCGCACGCAATAGACCCGACCTCGATTGCCAGGCACGCGCGGCTGTCATGCCGGTCTAGAGCCATGCCTCTGAATCCCCGTTGCATCGCCGCATAAAACAGTCGTCATTCGGTGGAAGCACACGGGGCAAATCATTTCGTACGCACTCTGTAATATCCATCGCGCTCCCGGGATATGCCCATCCGGCAAGGGACACGGTTTGTTTGCCGATGTTTTTTCCGGTTTGCCGGGCCACTCTCGAGCATCCGGCTCGCGATCTGCATTCAAGCGACGAATGTGTGCATCGCAACAATCCATTTCATCCACGGCAATCGTAACGGTAAGGTGAACGCACGTTCGAATTTGATCGAGCGATGCGAATCCACCACGTGACGATGCCATGAAAACGAACCCCGATCGACCTGCGCAAGCGACACCCTCGTCCTCCGGCGGCGCGCCGGCAGGCGGCGGCAATGCGCGCGCGGCGGGCCTGCGCCTGCCGACCCGTCTGGTGGGCCCGATCGTGCTCGGCACGCTGCTCAATGCGCTGAACTCGTCGATGATCGCGGTCGCGCTCGTCAGCATCCAGCAAGCGTTCAACCCGCAGGGTGCGGCGCACGAACGCATCGACACGATGTGGCTCGTGTCGGGCCTCTATCTCGCGACGGCCGTCGGCCAGCCGACGATGGGGCGGCTCGCCGATCGGTTCGGCGCGAAGCGGATCTTCTGCATCGGCCTCGCGATCGTCTTGATCGCGTCCGCGCTCGCGCCGTTCGCGCCGTCGCTCGGGTGGCTGATCGCGTCGCGCGTCGCGCTCGGCATCGGCACGTCCGCCGCGTATCCGGCCGGCATGGCGATGATCCGCACGTGGTCGCTGCGGCACGCGAACGGCGCGACGCCGACGGGCGGCCTCGGCGCGATCTCGGTCGCGGCGCAGGTGGCCGTCGCGTTCGGGCCGCCGCTCGGCGGCGCGCTCGTGCAGTTCGCCGGCTGGCGCGCGATCTTCTGGATCAACGTGCCGATCGTGCTGCTGGCCTTCGTGCTGGCCTGGCGGTGGATACCGGCTGACGTCGTCCGGCGCGGCGCGCAGGAACGCCGCACGCTGCGCGGCGCGCTGAAGGAACTGGACCTGCCGGGCGTCGCGCTGTTCATCCTGACGCTCACGAGCCTGCTGCTGTTCCTGCAATCGGTGTCGCGCGAGCCCGACTGGCTGCTGCTCGTCGCGACGCTGGTGCTGTGCCCGGTGCTGGTCCGGCACGAGCGGCTGGCCGCGACGCCGCTGATCGACATCCGCATGCTGAGCGACAACCGGGCGCTCACGAGCACCTACCTGCGCTGCGTCGGCACCTACGCGGTGTTCTACGCGATCTTCTATGCGCTGCCGATGTGGCTGCAGGAGGCCAAGCGCCTGTCCGCCGCCGACGCGGGCCTCGTGATGCTGCCGATTGCCGGGGTCGGCACGGTGGCGACGATGCTCGCGACCCGTCTCGCGCACCGTCACGGCTCGCGGCCGGTGCTGATCATCGGCTCCGCGATGCTGTGCGTCGGCAGCGTCGTGATGAGTCTCCTCACCAGTGCGATGCCGGTCTGGTCGATCGTGCTGCTGTCGATCGTGTTCGGCGTGCCGAACGGCTTCAACAATCTCGGCAACCAGGCGGCGCTCTACCAGAGCGCGCCGCACGACCGGATCGGCACGGCCTCGGGGCTGTACCGCACCGCGCAGTATGTCGGCGGCAGCCTGTCGTTTGCGCTCGTCGGGCTGGCGCTCGGCCATCCGGCGAGCGATCGCGGCCTGCGCGAGCTGGCCATCGTCCTGGCGGTCATCAGCGTGCTGCTGCTGCTCAACGCGGCATCGAGCCGGCACCTGGATGCCGCCGCTTCTTCCATCTCCCAACAGAAGTGAGGTTTGTACATGTCCATTCCGACGCTCAATCGCACGGTCGCCCTGGTCGCCACGACCTGCGCGCCGGTGTAGGGCACGACCGGCAGCGACACGATGCCGTTCTGCAGATCGATGGCGACCAGGGCGTGGCGAAGACGGTCGAGCTTGCGACCGCGTTCCGCGCGCTGCAGCTTCCCGTCATCTACGTTCACACGAGCTACCAGCCGGACGGCGGCGTGGCGCTGAAGGTCAGGACGGATGCGCCGTCGGCGCCGCCGAATCTCGATCCCGAATGGAGCGCGTTCGCGCCGGCGCTCGGCGTGGGGCCGTCCGACCTCGTCGTGACGAAGCACCAGTGGGGCGCGTTCACCGGCACCGACCTTGACGTGCAGTTGCGCCGGCGCGGCATCACGGACATCGTGCTGACCGGGATCGCGACCAACATCGGCGTCGAATCGACGGCGCGCCAGGCATACGAGAACAACTACAACGTCGTCGTCGTCAGCGACGCGGTCAGCACGTCGTCCACCGACGCGCAGGCTTTCGCGCTGACGCAGATCTTTCCGAAGCTCGGGCAGGTCGCCGCGACGGCCGACGTGGAGGCGGCACTGGAGCAGGCGTATTCGCGCTGAACGGAGCGGCGTGTTCGGCGTGCACCATTCATACCGAGTCATTTACCGAGGCATGACGATGATCAAGACCGATGCATGGGTTCTCTACGCAGGACCGGAACCGAGCAGGAAGCAGGCGCCCGTGGCGGGCGAGCTGCGTCGCGAGACCTTCGAATTCTCCGACCTGGAAGCCGACGAGGTGCTGGTCGAGCCGCTGTACGGATCGTGGGAAGCGAACCTCGACCACGCGCTGTCGCGCAATCCGGTCGACATCTGCCGGCAGCGCCGCGAGGACAAGATCGTGCTCGGCAACGGTGCGCTGGTGCGCATCGTCGAGCGCGGCAGCGGCGTGACGACGCTGCAGGAAGGCGAGATCTGCATGGTGATGCCGTTCGGCAAGCGCGACGAGTACGGGTTCGCCGAGCTCGTCTACGCGTACGACGCGCCGGGCACGATCGGCGTGATGGCGCAGCGGACCAAGATGCGTGCCGACAATCTCGTGGCGGTGCCGACGGACAGCCGGCATTCGCTGCTGCAATGGGCGACGTACGGCCGCTACTTCACCGCGTGGGACAACTGGAAGGTGGCGTCGGCGTGCTGGCGCTCGCAGTTGCCGGACGTCGATCCGGCCGACTACCTGGTGTTCGGCTGGGGCGGCGGCACGACGCTCGCCGAACTGCAGCTCGCGAAGCGCGAGGGTTTTCGCGTCGCGATGACGGCGAGCAACGACCGGCGCCTCGAGGAGCTCGCGAAGCTCGGCATCACGCCGGTCGATCGCCGCAAGTTCCCGAATCTCGCGTATGACGACGAGCGCTACAAGAACGATCCCGAGTACCAGGCGAGCTATCGCGAGTCGGAGCGCGTGTTCGCGGAGACGATCGCGGAACTGAGCGGCGGCCGCGGCGTCGCGATCTTCCTCGACAACCTCGGCGGCGCGCTGTATCGCGCGACGTTGCGCGTGGTCGGCCGCACCGGCATCGTCGCGACGGTCGGCTGGAAGACCGGGATGCGCCTGTGGAACCTGCGCGCGACGGAATGCATCAACCGCCGCCTGCACATCCACACGCATGCGTGGCGCTACGACGACAGCATCACGATCCGCGACTTCCAGGAAACGAGCGGCTGGATCGGCCAGGAGCCGACCGAGATCTTCGATTTCGACGAGGTGCCGAAGCTCGCGTCCGACTACCTGAACGGGAAGATCCAGACGTATTTCCCGATCTACCGGATCAACGCCGTCTGAGCGGCAGGTCGCGCGCCGCGCCCGCATCGCTGCACGACGCTTAGTCATGCAGACGATGTCGGCGCGCGGCGCGCCGTGCAATCCATCTGACTGGAGAACGGCATGGCCACTGTGGAAATCGGGGACGTCGACGCCGGCGCGGCGTCGGACGCCTCCCAACCGGCGCCGCTCGACGGCATTCGCGTGATCGACGCCGCGACGTTGTTCGCGGGCCCGCTCGCGGCGACGATGCTCGCGGACTTCGGCGCCGACGTGATCAAGGTCGAGCATCCGGACGGCGATCCGGCGCGCAAGTACGGCGCGCGTCGCGACGACGTGCCGTTGTGGTGGAAGGTGCTCGCGCGCAACAAGCGGGCGGTCACGCTGAATCTCGGCACGGCCGACGGCCAGCGGATCTTCCGCGAGCTGGTGGCGCAGGCGGACGTGGTCGTCGAGAATTTCCGGCCCGGCACGCTCGAACGCTGGGGGCTCGGCTACGACGTGCTGTCCGCGATCAACCCGCGGCTCGTGCTCGTGCGCGTGACGGGCTTCGGCCAGTTCGGCCCGTATGCGAGCCGCCCGGGCTTCGGCACGCTGGCCGAGGCGATGAGCGGGCTCGCATCGATCACCGGCGAGGCGGACGGGCCGCCGCTCCTGCCGTCGTTTCCGCTCGCCGACACGGTCGCGGGGCTGACCGCCGCGTTTGCGATCATGACCGCGCTGAAGGCGCGCGAGCGCACCGGGCGCGGCCAGGTCGTCGATCTCGCGATCATCGAGACGATGCTCGCGGCGATGGGCGCGCAGGTCGCGAGCTATGACCAGACGGGCAAGGTGCCCGAGCGCACCGGCAATCGTTCGCCGAACAATTCGCCGCGCGGGGTCTACCGCACGTCGGACGGCAAGTGGGTCGCGCTGTCGACGTCGGCGCACAGCATCGCCGAGCGCGTGATGCGCCTCGTCGGACGCGCGGACCTGATCGACGAACCCTGGTTCGCGAACGGCGCCGAGCGCGCGAAGCACGCGGACGAGCTGGATGCGGCGGTCGGCGGCTGGATCGGGCAGCGCACGCGCGACGAGGTGATCGCCGAATTCGAGCGCGCGCAGGCGGCGGTTGCGCCGATCTACGACGTCGCCGACGTGCTGCGCGATCCGCAGTACGCGGCGCTCGGCTCGATCGTGTCGGTGCCCGACGCGGAGCTCGGCGCGTTCCGCACGCACAACGTGCCGTTCCGGCTGTCCGACACGCCCGGCGCGATCCGCTGGGGCGGGCCTGCGCGCGGCACGCACAACGACGAAGTATTCGGCGCATTGGGACTGGAGCGGCGCGAGATCGCCGATTTGACCGAACGAGGCGTGTTATGAAAACCAGCGCAACTTACCGCAGTTACCTTTACGTGCCCGCGCACAAGGCGCAGGTGGTGGAGAAGGCGTATGCAAGCGAAGCCGATGCCATCGTGCTCGACCTCGAGGATGCCGTGCCGGCCAGCCACAAGGCCGAGGCACGCCAGGCGGCCGCCGCGATTCTCGCGGACCGTCCGCCGAAGCCGACGTACGTGCGGATCAACCCGATCGGCAGCCCGTGGTGCCGCGACGACGTCGAGGCCATCGCGCAGCCGGCGCTGCAGGCGCTGCGCCTGCCGAAATGCGACCTGCCGCAGCATATCCAGGAAGTGGCGGGCTGGCTCGACGCGCTCGGCTGCGATGCGGGCATCCAGATCCTGATCGAGTCGGCGTACGGCGTCGAGACGGCTTACCAGCTCGCGACCGCGTCGCCGCGGCTCGAACGGATCGGGCTCGGCGAGAGCGACCTGCGCGCGGACCTGCAGATCGGCGTCGACAACTTCACGCTCGAGGTATGCCGCGCGCGCTGCGTGGTCGCGTCGCGCGCGGCGGGGCTGAACGGGCCGATCCAGACCGTTTATCACACGCTGCCCGATCTCGACGGGCTGAAGGAATCGACGCTGCGCGCGAAATCGATGGGCTTCCTCGGCCGCTTCGCGATCCATCCGTCGCAGCTCCCGGTGATCAACGCGGTGTTCACGCCGTCGGACGACGAGATCCGCGCGGCCGAGCGCGTGCTCGAGGCGGTCGAGGCGGCGGCGGGCAAGGCCTCGGCGTCGTCGGTGTTCGTGCTGCCGGACGGCCGCGTGGTCGCGCCGCCGCTGATCGCCAACGCGCGCGTGACGCTCGCGCTCGCGAACAATCTTCGACTCAGTGGAGCACTGGCATGAGCACACCCGAGACGCTTTCTGCTCCGGCGGCTGCGGCCGCTGATACGACCGCACCGAACCGGCCCGTGCCGCCCGACGGCATCGTCGGCGCGCTCGGCCGCTTCGCGGCGGCGGTGCGCACCGAAGGGCTGGATCGCAGGCTGCGCGTCGAGGCCGCCGCGCGCGTGCTCGACGTGGTCGGCAACAGCCTGATCGCGCACGACGAACCGGTCGCGCAGTCGGTGCTGCAGGTCGCGCGGCGCTGGGCCGGCACCGGCCCGGCGAGCGTGATCGGCGCGCCCGACCGGCTGCCGGCCGCGAGCGCCGCACTCGTCAACGGTACGCTCGCGCATGCGATGGACTTCGACGATTCGCACATGCGGTCGGTGCTGCATCCGAGCGCGTCCGTGATTCCGGCCGCGCTCGCCGCCGCGCAGGCAAGCGGCGCGTCGGGCGCGGCGCTGCTCGATGCGATCACGGTCGGCACCGAGGTGTGCATCCGGCTCGGCGTCGCCGCTTACAACGAGCGGCTCGGCAATTCGGTGTTCTTCGAGCGCGGCCAGCACGCGACGTCGATCTGCGGCACGGTCGGCGCGGCGGCGGCCGCGGCGATGCTGCTCGGGCTCGACGCCGCGCAGATCGCGGCGGCACTCGGCATTGCCGCGAGCATGGGCGCGGGCCTGCTCGAAGCGAACCGCACCGGCGGCTCGGTGAAGCGGATCCACTGCGGCTGGGCGGCGCACGCGGGCGTAAGCGCGGCGGAACTGGCGGGCGCGGGCGTGACCGCGCCGCCGACCGCGCTCGAAGGCCGCTTCGGCTTCTTCCACGCGTGGTGCGGCGACCTCGCCGACGTCGACGCGGTGTTGCGCGACCTGGGCGACGAATGGGAGACGAGCCGGATCATCTTCAAGCCGTATCCGTGCAACCACTTCACGCATCCGGGCATCGACGCGGCGCTGCAACTGAAGGCGCAAGGCGTGACGGCGGACGACGTGGTGTCGGCCGAGTTGCGGGTCGCGACGTCGACGCTGCGCACGATCGGCGAGCCGGCGGAGCTGAAGGCGAATCCGCCGAACGGTTATGCGGCGGCGTTCTCGGGGCCGTACACGGTCGCGGCCGCGTTGCTCGGCGGCGGCGGGCTCGGCGTCTGGTTCGACGATTTCGGCGATGCGCTTGCGCAGGACCCCGCACGGCGCGCGCTGGCCGCGAAGGTGCGCTGCGTGGCCGATCCGTGGTGCGACGCGCGCTTCCCGACTTTCCTGCCGGCCGTGCTGCGCGTCGAGCTGCGCGACGGGCAAGTGCGCGAGGCGCGGATCGAGTCGAGCAAGGGCACGAATTCGCGGCCGCTGACCGAACAGGAGCTCACCGCGAAATTCGTGCTGGCGGCGAGCTCGGCGCTCGGCATGGCGCGCGCGCTCGCGCTGCGCGACGCGGTGCAGGCGCTCGCCGACGACGCGCCGCTCGACGCGCTCGTGGCGCTGACATCAGGCACTGAAGGAGGAGACGGATCTTGAATGCACCGCGCTGGAAAAAACGGCCGCCCGGCTCGAACTGGGGCGATTTCGGTCCCGACGATCAGAAGGGGCGGCTGAACTGGCTGACGCCGGACAAGGTGCGCCAGGGCGCAGCCGAGGTCCGGGAAGGGCTGTCGTTCTCGCTGAGCCTGCCGCTCGACGTGCCGCGCGGCGGCGGGCTGAACGCGCGGCGCCGGCCGCCGGCGATCATGCCGGCGCTGCTCGGCGACAAGCCGTACTTCGGCTATCGTGCGGACGAACAGGTTGCCAACGCAACCGATGTGGTCTGTGACGATTCGTTCTGCATGCACTCGCAGTTCTCGACGCAATGGGACGGCCTGTCGCACGTCGGCGGCGTGTTCGACGCGGACGACGACGGCGTGCCTGAAATCGTGTTCTACAACGGTTTCCGGATGGGCGAGCATCTACGGGTGCCGCAGGAAGGCGACGCGACGGGCGGCGCGCGCGCGCTCGGCATCGAGGTGATGGCACGGACGGGCGTGCAGGGGCGCGGCGTGCTGATCGACCTGCGGCGTCATTTCGGCGACGCGCGCACGAAGATCGGCTTCGCGCAGTTGATGCAGGTGATGGACGCGGACCGCGTGCGGGTCGAGCGCGGCGATATCGTCTGCATCCACACCGGCTTCGCGGATCTGCTGCTGAACGACGACGGCGGATCGCCGGCGACGGTCGCGAGCGCGTGCGTGCTGGACAGCAGTGATGCGCGGCTGCTGCAATGGATCGACGAATCGGGGCTGGCCGCGCTCGTGGCCGACAACCATGCGATCGAGGA
>JAJJMA010172463.1:0-10195 GCA_023529015.1 Papaver nudicaule
GCTTCCCAATGGAATGATGATTGCAGTGAAACAACTTCAGAATAAACTAGACCAAGGAAAGCTTGACATTTCAAATGAAGTTAATATTGTTTCTACCATGAGACACCCGAATGTCGTTCGATTATTTGGTCACTGTACAGAAAACGACCAACAACTGTTAGTATACGAGTACATGGAGAATGGATGTCTGAATAAAGCAATATTTGGTAACTATTACCAACTACGACTGTTTGAACTTTCGCAGCTTCTGAAAGTTGTTATTTTTTGTATATAATTGCCGGCGGTACTCAATTTTCAGGCTCGACAAATTTGAAGAAGAAACTTACCTGGCCAGCAAGAGTTAGAATATGCATCGAAATAGCAAAGGGTCTCTCATTCCTACACGATGAAAACTCAATAATGAAGATTGTCCACAGAGATATCAAACTTTCAAATATCTTGCTTGATAAAGATCTTAACCCAAAGATATCTGATTTTGGATTGGTTACGCATTACACTAGAGAAACCACACATATCAACACCAGGCTTGTAGGCACAGTGTAAGGAAACAAGAACAATTTATAATATCGTTTCCTTAGATTTAGTAGATTATTTCACTATCTATGGCTAATTCCATGTTCTTTGTTTGCTAATTTATTGGCAGTGGATACATGGCCCCTGAGTATGTTCTCCGAGGAACAGTCACGGAGAAAATAGATGTATACAGCTTCGGAGTAGTGGCCCTTGAGCTTCTGACTGGAAAGAACAGAGTCCAATGGAAAACAAGCCATGAAAGTGTTTCGCTTCTAGATTTGGTAAGTTGATACTATTTGCTGTTGGTACTGATGTAATGGATTTCTTGTTATATCTCCAGTTTGGTAGACTTGCAATCGCATTACCCTGACAACTTTGGCTGTGACACACAGGCCTATGATGCACTACAAAAAGGACATCTTCAAGAACTGATTGATCAAGACATGGAGATGAACATTCCAGCGATAGATGCGGAAAAGATTTTGAGTTTGGCATTGTTATGTACACATCATGACCCTAAATTAAGGCCCACTATGTCAGAAGTAGTGGATACTCTAGAAGGAAGGACTACCGTGAACAGTACTCCACACATTTTAAACTACACAAGAAAATTCAATCATGCAGCAGAATCCATTGCTGACATATCAATCAGCAATTTTAGCAGCCGTACTTCAACCCACAACGAGGATATTAATTCCACAAATGGAGCATCTGAAAGTAAGGAAGGGATGGGTATTCTACTTCCCTCTCATGTGTTACCAGTGGAGGAGGAATACAAGAATGAAGCTGAATTGTGTCATGAATTTGTTTCAGATGGCAATGTTTTGCATAAAGCAACGCAGACTGATGTGTCACAGAGCCAGGAGATTATTGCGACATATGAGCCACCAAGATTAAATGATTCACCAACTTTTTCAGTTCATGAGCAGGCACCTATAAGGGAGCATAAAACTAAGCTTGAATATGTTGAACCTTCCTTTGAAGAAGGAAAGCTTCGTATCGAGTATTCAGATGAAGAGTTCAAAGCTGGATGTAATGAATGGAAGAATTCTCTAGTAGGATTTTTCGTGGGTGAGGAAGGCTGCTTGGATACGGACATAAAGATGGTTGAAGAATTATGGCAAGTGAAAGGAAATTTCTCCATGTTCGCCATGGAGAACGGATTTTTTCTATTTAAATTTGGTTGCGCTGGAGATAAAATCAGAGTTCTTGAATCAGCTGACCTTTGGCAAATCCAACAGAGACAACTTGTTCTGAGGGAATGGAACTGGAAGTTGAGTTTTGACAGAATTGAGATGAAGTCTGTTCCCATCTGGGTGAAGATTTACAACCTACCACTCTTCCTTTGGACTACTTCATTTTTCAGCAAGATTGGGAGTGGGATAGGTATTCCCTTGTACGCAGATAGAAAAACAAACAATAAAGAGAGATTAGCTTATGCCATGCTTTGCATAGAGGTCGAGGCATATAAATCGCTGCCCGAGTATTTGAACATCGTAGTGAAAGGAATGGAGTATCAGCTAGATTTAGAGTATGATTTGAGAACTTTAAAGTTTGCAAACTGCAGCACTTCTCGGCCAACAAACTAGAAATGTTGGGCGGAAATGTAAATCTAAGTTGAAACTCATTGCATTTATCTTGTTGGTTTAAAAGTGAAGGTTCTTACTGCTTCTATGTCGTGTTTAACAAATAAATTTATGCAAATCTTCTTTAAGTTAATCTCATTCAAATTTGGCAGCCTAGGTGTTCGATTTTTTATGTCTTTGCATTCACTGATCAGTTTTTGGAAATTTTAATTATGGGCTTATTGCACATCAGTCGGCCATAGAAAAATGGGAGTCTGTCGATTACATTAAAACCTCTATCTAAGAATATCTTTTGGACGAAAATATTTTTATAGAGAGGTTATTCTTTTATAGTGGTAATTTTTACAAATATTAAGCCAATTCGGGACCGGAATTTCTTATTCATATATAGGGTTTATTCTCTTATAGCGTATTATTATATAGAGGTTTTACGGTAGTAAGTAGTGAACGCTCTTAACGTACTAAATTTCGCTTGATCCAGATTTTACTTCGTGATGCTTACGCAGAGCCAACAACTCATTAAATGGTAAAACCAAACCAACGGCCACAAAGCAAACTAGGGCAGATATGTAAGTCCTATAAGAAGATAAGTTGTCCTCCTTAGTCATTTTCATTGTTCTTCTGGGCATCCGAAATCCAGACCCTAACCCTAAAATACTAGCAACATATCTCTTTTCTTCTTGATGACCCATCATCAATGGAAAGAGAAATATTAAGTCCATGATCATCCACAACAACAACAACTTTCCCCCACCATGAGTTTTCCTCTCCAAAATCCAAGATTTCTTTATTGGTTAGTCCTGCAATTTTATGTGATTAATTTCTCATGTAGAAATTTGATCATAAACTGCTTCTGCTTCGGGATGCATTTATTTTACATCCTGTGCAGCAAAGGGCTCCTACTGTGAATGTGATGGTTGTGTTTGTGCTTACTTAGGCAGCTCAGCAATCAGTCAAGATTATTGGACCATAAAATGTTTTTTGCAAATGCTACAAATCTGGGTTTCATTTTTTCACGTTTATTACAAATTTCAATCTTCTAACTTAAATTATTTTCATTTAGTTTGTATCTGAAAAAGCAAAGGTTGATGATGTAATTGTTGGTTGAATAAAGTGGGAATGATAATTTACGATTCTTCTCGGTCCACGATTTGATGTTGTTTCGGATCTACTTTTGATACTAGAACATCAATTTGTTGAGTATGAACAAACTGGGAGTGAAACAAATACTTTTAATAAGCAAAAGATAAACTTTAATTTTATGGTTTGTCTGATTTTCGATTAGCTTTTTGAACTGCGTAAAAAAAGGTAGTGCATCTGATTTACAAATGAGTAGATAATCTGTGTATAGTGCCAATAGATATTCAAGAGTAAGAGATAATAACAAAATCCGTTTCCTGAAAGTTTAGGAGAAACCCACAAATCCAAAACAGTACTACTAATTCGAAAAGGAAGTTTATAACTTTTGCTCGGGGCCGGCCCTGACCCGAAGTCAACGAAGTTTCGGCAGCAGAATTTAAGGGGCGGCAAAAAAGTTTTGTTGTCTGTTTGTGCTCTAAACTCTAAAGGAAGGACGCATTCTTGAGGTCTAATTTGTAATATAAAATATTTAATAGGGGCGGAAAAATGAAAGTTTTAGTAATTCAAGGCTTCTAGAGTTTGTTACAGTACAAATATAATCCTACAACACATTTTGAGGCTCTTACACGTCTTAGACTTTTTGCCTTTCGTGTTTCTACTCATTTGACTTTCGCTATTTTATTTTATTTTTCATGTGGGTAGTAAACTAGTACACTTTGCATTCCTCGAAGCAAAGAAATCAAACCATTTACAATTTTTTTACCAACAATGGCTTGGAGAAATAGACTTAAAATAACGGATTTGAATCCACCTGTAGTCAAAATATGTTGACCTGGTCAAACAGCGAAAGGGGCAACATATTCGACATCTGCTTTGGGCAACATTTATGTCGGGGCTGGCTCTGGTTTTGCTAATATGATATGAATGGTAAAAATCAAACTTCTTATTCGATACGGAAGAGAAAAGTTCTTGATAACTCGAAAAATAGTACGGATGGCCTAGACGTTGGTGCCATAAAAGGATTGTATCAGACACCAGTGTTGTTGAAATTGTTGTTGCAATCTCTCGAACACCATAAAAAAACGTATAGCCCATTCTTAGTCCTGCCTTGCAACAGAGGTTTCCCCGTGTGGAGTTCCTTTACAACAAAGAAATTGGAGTGAAATTCAAAGTATACTCTATTATCTTTGCAGAATTTGGAAACTGAAAGAAGATTTGCTTGAATACGAGGAACATGAAGGATATTATTCAGATGGATCTATTGGTATGGGTGAAGGAGGCATTACCAATGTACTCAATGTGAAGTGCAATATTATCATTGCCAAACGCACTTACTCAGTTCCAGCATATTCATGACGGATGTTGAGATTGTTCAAATATGGCGTCAAATGGTGTGTAACACCTGTGTCAGTTATCCACTTGATATCCCTAGCTTCACCAGGTAAAGCAAGATACTGCTGGTTATCTCATATTATCTTCCTTGTTACGAAACCAGCAGTATCTTGCATCATGATTTTTGCGTTTGCAAATTTGATAGGGGCCTTCACCTTGATATCTTTGTGTTTGTTGAGGAGGCTGATTGTTTCTTGGCTGATGGTTGTTATGGTTTTGTGGGCGATTGTGTTGATTTATTCTCTGATATTGCCTCTGAAAGGGTCTTGGATTGGTTGAAGAAACAACATTTGCTAATGGTTTTTACAGTATGGCAAGATGTGCTTCTAACCTCATATAATAGGTTAGCAGGTGAGCAGAAAAAGTATCCTTGTCAATATTTTCAAGGGTACTGAGAGCTGTCACAATTGCATCATAGGCTGGATCTAGGCCACTTAGAATTTACTGTTGCATATCTTCTTCAGTGAGAGGATTGCCTGATGCTTGAAGAGCATCAAAAATTTGCTTAGATTTAGAAAAATATTCTTGCATTGAGTTGTTACCTTTGCGAAGACTGTGTAATTGTCTTCGAAGATGCATCTGATGTGCTTTTGTTTTGGAGCATGTTGTTTCTCGAGTGCCTGCCATACTTCTCTTGATGTGTTGAGTCCTGAAACGCGACCTAACACTCATTCAGTTAGAGAGGATAGAAGTCATCCTAGTAAGATCTGATCTTGTTCCTCCCATTTGGCATAACCAGGGTTTGCAACATTAAGTTACCTTGTTGTAGCACTAGGAATGGTTGGTGGTGGTTTCTCAGTTCCATCCACATATATCTGTAACTTATAACCTTTGAGTAATGGTTGGAATTGTGTCTTCCAAATTAGGTAATTTGTGTCGTTTAACTTAACACTTATTAGATGGTTAACATGAATTCAATGGAGTGTTGATGTTTCTGCTATTGAATATGGTGGGAAGAATTTCTAGTAGCGTGGTTAAGGATCGTCTGGCGTGATACCAAAACAAAACCACATATTTCTTGATAAATCCTTTCACACTTTATTAAATCAATAAGTTGCCCTATATGGTGCTTACAATAACCTCTTTAGGGTTTATAATTACATTCAAAGTAAACATAACAAATGCGCAGACATAGTAGGAGTGTGAATAGGTAACCTGTAAGTTGTTGTAGATTCGGTTGAGTATCTTCAGTTAACAAAGTTGGTTAACCAACTGTATGCTTAACAGTTTCGGATCTACTTTTAGTACTAGAACATAATGAACAAACTAGGAGTGAAACGAATACTTTTAACTAGCAAAAAGCTACAAAATCTGAGCTTCAAATGGAGTAAATGTAGTGTTTGGGCGCGAATAAATTCACATCCGAAACACGATTGATTGATAATGATAGATTAATGATGATTTTACCCTCAACTTGATGAATAAGATGGGGAGGAACCTGAAAAACAAACAAAAAGGGCTCTGACGCCCAAGTAAGTAAGAGATTTAGGTGCCTTAGTTTTTAGGGTTGGATGATCATACCTTTTGGGTTATATAGATAATAGACTTGGCGGGGAAGACATCTATAAGCTTCTTGACTCTTCTTTGGACCTATTAGCGGGCTTTGGGTAATTTATGGAAATTTTTTGTAAATGGGTCGTAGGTTTTGACCGGCTTTAGGATTTGGGTCGTCAGTTTGTCCAATTTAGGATTTGGGTCGCTTGACCGTCAGTCAACCAACGGTCAAAGTCAAACTGAGACTTTATTATTACACATTTGCCACTCCGTTAAAAAATCAATTTTTGATTTTTAATTATTATTATAAATTTATTTACTTATATAAAATTTTAAAATAAAAATAATTAATTTCCAAAACTTCAATATTCATATTAAATTAATTTTTAATATTACACATTTACCACTTTACAAGAATTAATTTTTATTATGTATTTGAAAACAATTAAACATTTATCGAGTTTTTTATATTTCTTAAATTAAATTTTTAAGTTTAAATTAAAATTCTAAAATTTTAATTATTATTATACTTTTGTTGATTGAAATTAAATTTTGCAAAAAATAATAATAATGTTTTTTTTGTTTAATATAATATTTATTTGAACTAATATTTAATAATTATAATATGTTTAATATAATGATAAAGATACATAGAGTCCTTTAACTTATAAAATAAAATATAAAATATTTATTTTTATATTTCAAATGAATATTATAATAAAAATTATTTTATTATTTATTTTTCAAATTTTATATTTAGTAAACAAATTTATAATAATAATTCATAATTAGAAAATAATTTTTTAACGGAATGGCAACGGTTTGACTTTGACCGTTGGTTGAATGACGGTCAAACGACCCAAATCCTAAACTGGACAAACTTACGACCCAAATCTTAAAGCCGGTCAAAATCAACGACCCATTTACAAAATTTTTATAAATAGGGTACACATGTAGGTTGCCAAAACCTTGACGAATCCACCAATGCACTTGATGTCGAGTCTGAACGTGTAGTTCAGCAAGCTCTCGATAGACTAATGCAGAATCGAACTTCTGTAATGGTGGCACATAGGTTGTCTACTATCAAGAATGCACATGATGTTGGAATATTTTCAACACCACAACATAGGGGGTCCTGGGGGCGTAGCCTCCATTCGTGAAGAGAAACCTGTTGATGAATAGGTACCAATTCATCAACAGACGTGAATACCTCTATAAATAGTCTCCCATGATTTCATTTCAAACACATCAAAACATTCTTTCTTCTACAAGCATCATCAGAATTTCTTATCTTCTCCCCTGTGTGTTCCTGGTTGAATCAGAGTCGTACAAGCTTTGATTTCAACAAGTTGTGAGGCTTCAAGTTCCTGAAGGCAATATTCACTAGACCTGTTGTACTTGCCAATTATTGGAAGGGTCGAATAATTGTCTAAAAGAATCTGCATAAGAGCCTTGAAGTTTTCGATAACAACGATTCTTTTTCACCCTAGTTTGCTCCAATTTTCCAACACATGAGATCTTTGTTCTGCAGGATAGTAAAATCATCGAGCAAGGGAATCATTTAGCTCTAATCGAAAACAAGAACGGACCGTACTACAAATTAGTATGTTTACAACAACAATGATGTAAACTTGTGTATAATTCTATAAGATACAGATGGTGGCGATAATTGAGAAGGTCGTCTACTGCACATTATATTTCTTGTATGGGTTTGAAAGTCTAAGCAAATTAACCCAATTTGGATTGATCCCCTTGGGGATAAAGATTGATTCGTACAAAAGATGAAATGTGTATCGCTAGGCAAAGCAAAACCCGATCGATTCGTCAAGACGAGTGACCCCCCTTGACTACATACTTTAAAGTTTAGAGAACTTTTTTTAAAAAGGTCATAGATTATGACCGGCTTTAGGAGTTGAGTCATATATTTGTGTAAATTAGTGTTTGGGTCGCTTGACCGTGAGTCATCGTCCAGTTAAAGTCAAGCCATTAATCGCAGTATTACAATTTTACCATTCCATTAAAACCTTTATTTACGTTAAAACTCTCAAAGTTTAAGTGCCTCAAGAAAATGTACATGGTCCAACTTAGCTTTTCCAGTATCTATCACGGTCAGAGGACCATCCCACAGGCCACGGCCATTGACAATCGGATTCATCTTCAATCCCTTATCTTTCATGTATTACTAATGGCAAAGCAAATTCTAGACTAGAGCTCCCATTGAAACAACCGAAGTTGGCCAGATGAGAACTCCAGCTTTATTGCTTTGGCCGGGGATACTGGAGAAACTGCTGGATTGTTAAACTGAACTGCAGAGCTTTCTTAACAAGTGGTTTGCAACAAAGACATTTACTAAGGAGGCCGTGGATTAGCAACAATGATATGTTGACCCCCTTTTTAGCCCGAAAAATTTGCCCGAATATGCATTAATTGTTGCCGCTGCGTGCAATACATTGGAATATGGTGTAGGTAGAGTTTAGGGTCCACCAACACTTTCTTCTTCTCTCGGTCGGTCAAATCTCTTGGTAAAAAAGTGGTGAATAAATTATTTCTGGTGGAATAGGCAGTTGATGCATTTGGGTCGTAGACTTACTAAAGGTTAGTTTGACCGGCCAAATTACTTTGACGTCCGGCTGAATTTTCTTACGAAATTGCCCTTGTGAAGTTCTGAAAATGACATTATATCCTAACTCCCCACCGTAAAACTTTAAACCTGAGTTCAAACTGAACTGATCCATTTCAGTGGAAACTCAGCAATTACGAGTACAAGAACTAGGGAAGATGAAATTTCGATTACTTCTTGGGTTCTTATTCCTCTTATTCATAATCTCTCATGACCGCATCATTGTCGAATCTCGTATGCCTCAGCATAGTAGATTTCAGCAGTGTTATTATGAATTTCACCACCCCACACCACCACTACAATGTCTCCACAAAGATAAACCCTGAGGTTTCCTTTTCTACAACTATGGTAAAGCCCTAATCATTCATGGGTTTTCTTTATTTTTCTTATATGATTCATTCCTCTGTTGCTGTTTTTGATATTCAAGTTTCATGTATGTATGAACTTTTGTGTTATCCTAACAATTTTTAGATACCCTTTACAGAATTATTGTTACTGAATTTTGAATGCTCGTTAATTTTGGGTTTCAGGATGTATAAATTATATACTCAGTGATTACATTTCTGGAAGATTGATTATAGTGATTACATTTCTGGAAGATTGATTATATATGGTTTCATAGATGCACATAAGGTGTTTGGTGTTTGGTCTTAGATACGATATTGCTCCATGTTGTTTTGCTGCGTGGAGGGTAAATTGGTTTGGTGAGTCAGCAGAGTTACCAAAGTCAATGTTGTCTGCTCTAACTAGTCAAATGGGAAAGGGAGATAATGTGGCCCTGGTTTCTTCAGACTCTATTTTTGACCTCAGAACTGGGTTTCTTTCTGTGTTAATCTCATTCATGTTTTGGTACACAGCTTGAAACTTACATCATCTTGGTCTTGGTCTTTACATTTTGTTTTAACTTTTAATTCTTCTGAATACAGGAAAGAAATGGTGAACATTATTGGAGCTGATCGATTTCGTGGTACGAATTAGCTTTTGTGATAAAGATTTTATTTAGTTATATGGTATTGGAAGTAGTCGATAGATTTCTGTTTTCTGCTGACTAATTTTGGATTGAACATGATGTAGAATCCGATGAGGAATTCGAAAGTGGATACTTCACTCTGAAGCGGCTAAATGCTGCTACTCAAAATTTCAGTTCAGAAAGTAGGATTTGCAGGGGAAGCGTTTACAAGGTCAGCTTCATTACGCGTTTTCTCTTTTTTCTCTCTCAGCAAATCAATATTTTTCTTACTTACATAAATGACATACTTAAAACAATTCTATGATATGGATATACTCAGGAAACTCTAGTCGGACTACTAAGCTCAGAAATAGTATGTACTGATACCTTTCTAAGGGGGGAAAACAAAAAATAGTCGAGAAGTTGATTTCTCTATATTTATGTCTGAAATTTAAGGGGGGAAAACAAAAAACAGCCGAGAAGTTGATTTCTCTATATTTATGTCTGAAATTTAAAAACCGTAATTTAGCACTCACTCTGCTCCATCTAGCCAGAAAATCC
>JAJJMA010172493.1:0-11699 GCA_023529015.1 Papaver nudicaule
CGAGGTCCCGAGGTTTTTCTGCAAGGCAGTTTCCTCGTTAAAAAAAACGTTTGGTGTCTTGTGTGCTTTTACTTTCCGCATTATAACTCTGATTATAATTAAAGCACCAAGTAGTACGTTATTACCTAAATGTCGAGATTACTCCAGTTAGAGGTTTGGATATTGATTTTTGAGATCGTCCAGACTTTACCATAAGACTCACGAGCCAAAACGAAAAGTTGGTAGTATTTCGGTACCCCTTCTTTTTCAGTAAATACTAGATTATGTTGTTGTTTTGTCTCACATGTCAGCTTGGAACCGTTCCAAGAGATGCATAGACTTTAATAGAAACCAAGGTTGATGCCGGCCACATTTCTCCCTACTCGCGCCTGCAATACAATATATAAGTGTTGAATGTAATTGCCTTTCTATTTGCTCATTCCCTAATCTCCGCAAAAATGTAAATCCAAAACTGAGCTTTAGTAAACTATCTAGCATCATGTCTTTTATATTTTCAGACTTCCAACAGACCTAAGAAAACTAGAGATTCTGCTATATAAAAAAATCTTAGTCCTAATTCCAGGATGCATACATGATATTCAGCAAAATAAGTTCGTCAGGTATGCAGGCAAACAAGACTAAAAGTTACAAACAAGTTACCTGGTAGACACCTTGTTCACACAGAATGAGAGGCAAAAGAGCATCTGCTGCCGAGCTGACAAGTTCAGTGCTGCATTGAACAAAAAAGTCAACATCGGATATCTGAAGAAAAAGTGCAACTACACTACACTAAAATACAGTGAGATCTGCGTCATGAACTACACAACCAGCAGTTCTACCCACTGCCCAAAAATGTTCCTTGCTAGCTTGAATGAGTTTATTTTGCAAGTATTCCCTACTATGTTACTGTATAACAAAGAATATGCTGGGGCTAACCTCTTTCAGAATCATATTTCGGGGAAGAATATTCTTCCAGAAAAACTACAAAGACACAAAGGTATGCCTGTCAATCATATCTAATAACAGGTGGATACACTAAATATTTAGATAAGAACGAGTCTTGGGACTAGAATTTTGTAGACGGATAGATTTCAATCAGAAGGAGGGACAAACAAAACCATGAACAGACACATAAATTATAATGCAAGTGTTTTTACCTGTAAAAACAATCACCGTCTCTGGGTACTTTCGTAGTGCTTGAGATCAAAGTCGAACAAGACGAGCCTAAAGCAAGTCAATGGCCGTTCACGTCTTGCTTCGGTCACAAAGAGGATAGAGGTTGGTCTAGGGAGGGAAACAACGAAGAAACTTGAGATCGAGTTGAAGATGTGTTTTGGGTGTAAGAGTTCAAGATCTCCGTCGTGAATTCGACTGGAAATCTCCAAGGCTGGAAGTGTGTTGGGTTACTCAGGTGTGTTTCTCTGAGGTTCTGGTTGAAGATGTTCTTCTTCTCTGTTGTGTGTTCTGTATTTTGTGTTCCTTGCCTTGGAAGATAGAGGAAGCCTCTATTTATAGTTTTGAACTCACACTGATCTCTCGATAGAGAAGGTGGAAGTCATGGAAGAGTGGGGGAGTGGAGGACATGATTTGGTTTCCGCAACTGCCTGAGTTATGTAGAACATGTCCACTCGCGCCATCTTCTCGTAACTGTCCACTATCTCCATCAGTTTCTTTCAACTGTTGCAGACCGCCAGACCAATACCCCTAAAGTTATCCCCCCATGGGATGTTTTGATGTCTCGAGTGATACGCAGATATTGCGTAGTTGAGTTGAGTGGAGTAGAGTCGTATGATTATTTGTCGTGACTAACATGAGTGTAGTGCCTCCGGGACACGAGTATAGGAGTGGCCTTGGTTGTTGGCCAAGACCAGGAGTGCATAGCACCATATCCCAGGAGGCCACGGCCTTGGCCTTTGGCCAAGGCCAACTTTCAAAGCGCCTTGGCGCTAGTTCCATCACAGTGGCGCCAAGGCCAACTTGTTGCGGCGCCATGGCTTCTTATGGCGCAACGGCCTTGGCCTCCGGCCAAGGCCAACTCGTTTGTGGCCATGTTCCGTGTTACTGCCTTGGCCTTTGGCCAAGGCTAAGTAGCTTTGTGGCGTCCTGCGCCATGGCCTTGGCCTCTTGGCCAAGGCTAATTTCTTGTAAATCCATGGTGGCCCATGGTTCATGGTGCCATGCTATGTGGCGTTATGGCTTTGGCATCTGGCCAAGGTCAATTCTGTGGCAACCTGTGCCTTAGTCGTGGTGTGTGTGCCTATGCTACAACACACATGAAGTCATGGCGTGTTTATCCATGGTATGCTAGACCATCCTGAACTTGGAATTAGGTCCGCTTAAGCCTGTTTAGGATGTTGTATGCCTCTCAGAGAGCTCTGGACCGGCCTGGAGCTTCAGTATTCCTGAGATTTGCATCAAGACTCGCATATTGAGTCATATTAAGAGGAAATCCATAAGGATACATCTCTATTAACTCTTCACCGTATACCATTAAGCGATCTTGTTCTGATATCGAGAAATTCGAGGCGATGTCGACATGAAGCAGATCAATGGGTTTAATATGTTGGTGAGATTATCAGCACTGCACTATGATATTATCCTCTCCACCGAAGTTATAAGAGAACTCATAGCGTGTTTATCCAGCTCATGGAATGGGTTGCACTCTGAGCTGTAGAGGGCCTGAATAGGCAATTGCCTTAAATAAGGCGTGGTTTCGAGAGTGTTTTGACAATCTTGTCCCTCTCTCATTTTTCACCATCTACAGAAAGTCCCCTGGTTAGTGTGGAACAGTAATGTTTCGTACTAAGCACTCATATGGTGATGTTAACCTTCGAGAGTCTTAGTCTTCTCTCCTATTTTTTGTGTTTCTCTCTTTTAGCAAAGGTGTGCAAAGGACTAGGTTTCAGTGTTGGCAACCCTAACAGTCAAGAGCAAGTTTGTGTGTTAAGAAAGTTTTTTTTTTTAGAAACATGCGTGTGTGTGTGTATATATATATATATATATATATATATAGGACGGGGTTAGGTCAGTGGCGCCACACCTTGTGACGCCACGAGTTTTGGACGACTTCAGCTTTTAGCCGAGGTTAAGTCGGTGGCGCCATGAATATGGCGCTACATTTACTCGTGCAGTTTTTTTTTTTAAAAAAAAAACACTGCATGTATGTGTATATATAAGCATATACGTGCTCCCCATGAGGGAAGAGCAATTTAATGGCGCCACAAGTTGCGGCGCCGTGGTCTTGGACGACTACGGCCAATTCGGTGGCGCCATGTATATAGCGCCACTCATGCTCATGTATGAAGAGAGATTTTTGTTGCATATGCCTAGCTGCTCATGTTATTATAAAATACGAGCAGAAGTGACTTACTTGGAATCGTTTGCATGCTGCAGAGAAAACGAGATGGTGTTGCCATTCCCGTGTTTCCTGTTATTGGGATTCCTAGCTCTGAGGACAAGTTCTTCGAGGCGTATAAAAGAATTAGCAAGAGGACCACTCCACTCGTGATCCGGGCCAACCCTGGGGCTCGCTTCGCTCCGAGGTACAACAGTAAGACCAAGTCTCCGTCTTCAGTCATTGTGCCTGGTGAGATCATCAGGTTCTCCTTGGAACGAGGCGAATACGGAGCTTCCTCTGTCGATTTTATTGGTCTGAGGGCTCCTTTGGATCAGTGGATCCCTTGGTTGAACTCCATGTTGAATGACGAGAAGGTGTAGAATATCTTGGAAGACGTCGGTATTGCACATGCATTGAAAGCGTCCGGGAAACTGAGAGTGCATGTAGATGCCGACGGTGTTGTCGCATTCGCCTCTCGCTGGTGTGGATCTACGAACACCGCTGTTACGGGTTTCGGGGAGGTCACTATTTCTTTGGAGGCGGTATCGTCTCTGTACCATCTTCCGGTACTCGGGAAACTTCCGCATGATCATCCGGGGGTCTCCTGCGCCGCCTTGGTTGATGAAATAAAGGCGAAGATTAACCAGCTTTATTTACCTAATGCCTCCGCTGATGAGAATTACACGAGGTGGATCCGTCACTGGTATTCGTCTGTAGGTAGGGTTGACGTTCTCAGCAATACCAAGATTATAGCAGCATTCCTCACGCTCTGGTTGTCACGAGATATATTAGAGGACGATCCTGTCGAGACACTGAAGCCTTTCGTCGTCTCTTACGCTGTTCGGCTGGCGCGGGGAATGCCTTTACCAATTGGTAGTTTGTTCCTTAGATCCCAATATGCGCATTTGAGTGCTTTGGCCGGGAATATGTCTGGTTCTTCCACAGGTCGCATTTCATCGTTCGTCAACCTCCCCTTTCTCCAGGCTTTCTTGTGGGAACACTATGTGCATTATGCTCCGCGGGGGGGTCTCCCTTCAGATTCATCGGAGTACGCCAGGATTATGTGGTGGAGTGATAAGCATCCCAAAGACTCGGTGAAGTTGATAGATTTTCTGGATAGGGATGAGTGTGTCTGCTTCCGTCCATGGTGTAACATATATGATGACAGGGTCTTTCAACTTGAAGTTGCAGCTGAGGCTGATGAAGTTGTTTTACGTTCCGGATCTCATGGTGTCAACAGCTTCGAGCACGACGGGCAGCAGGTGTTCATGTGTAGTAGTGTTTACGGTTTCATCTTCGGCTTTTACCAGGGAGGACTGGTGAGGCAGGCGTATAACATCGACAGAGCGGCTCGGTTCATGGGATTCGATCAGGAGTTCCCTTAGACTGTTCCCTCTCTCCATCTAAGGACGACCTGCGTGAATACTTAGACCCTTCCCAGGACCCGAGGAGGAAGGTTATCTTCTTGGTGGCTGGTAGGCCAGTGAGGGTCACTCCCGAATACAACCAATTCTGGGATTACACCTTGACGTTTCTGGGCAACTTTGTGAAGAAGGTGAACATGAGTGAAAGGCCTACTTTCGCCCTAACGCCTCAGGTAATCTTCTTTCTGAATCTTCATGTATATGCTTTGCTCGCCCTGCCTAGGTTAATGAGATCGTTTCCCTGGTGGCAGATGGCGCCTCCTCCGCTCGTCCAACCTAAGAAGAAGATTAAGTGTAGTAGGATGGAATTACCTAAGGGTTGTTTCGTTGCTCCTTCCCCCGTGACGAGTTCGTGTCTCTCCCCATGTCGGTTAAGTTGCTCACGCTTCGGATAAGTCTCTTGTCTTTTACATATGTATCTCCCCCTTGGCTGATCTTCCTATGCCATTTTGCAGGGTTCGGTATCAAAGGAACGTGAAAATTCCACGAAGTCCCCAGCTGTTGACGCCGAGGTGAGGAAGGAGGTAGACGAGCCGATTAGTGTGAGCCCTCGCGCTTCTTCTCTTCCTAGCGAGGCCAATGGTCGTGGATTCGCCCAGGTAAGGCCTGTCGGAGCTTGCTTCTTTGCCGGTTGTTTCTCTTTCAGGCTCGCCTTTGTATAATCAGTGTTGACTAACCATCCGAGGTCTTGTGTCCGTAGGAGTAGGAGAATGAGGGTCGCGTTGAGGCTGCTACTGTCTCGGAGATCGCGGGAACACTAAAGAGTGGGGAAAGCTTGAGTGACGACGTGGGGACAACTGTTCCCGGGGTTGTTGGCGAAGTCGTTCCGGAGGATTCGGGAGCGGCTTTCCCTCTGGGGCAATCACCAGGTGGCGGTGTGGACGTCGCTCCTCCAAAGGTTGTTAGCGAGACCGTTTCAGCTGGAGCGGGGGTGACTATCTTTTCAACTGAGAAGACATCCAATGGCGGCGTGGACTAGGAGCCTACCTATCCTGGCGCCGGAGTTGCTTTCCCTTCCTTCGTAGGCAAAGTTCGTCATGGCTACGCCTTGATAGGCAATTTTCCGGTGTTGAATGAGTATCAGACACTGTATGACCGGATTTGGAGGAAATTCGGCCATATTGCTCGTAACAGGGAGAAGCGGCTACTCTCTGAGTCGATAGTCGGTACTCTGTTGTCGAGGGTGACCGAGGTGATGGCCCAATCCATTGGATCCGCGGATCCACTTGATGTCCAAGATTGGGAGGATTCTATAGCTGCAGCTGAGTCTAAAGGTTTCAATGTGGCTTGGCTGCGGGACAGGTTTGAAAGGGCCAAGGCTCAGGGGTCTCTGGAGATCCTCCAGGAAAAGGAGAAGAAGGTAGCAGAGTTGAAGGCTGAATTGCAGAGGGAGGAAAGGGAGCTGGAGCGGCTAAGGCTATCTTGCAAGGGTGGACCTAGTAGGGACTTGAGTGATATTCTCGACTAGTTTTTTTTTTAGTACATGGTTCCTTCTTTTTTTTTTTGAACGTTGAATGGGTTATAGGTATTTTTTATTGGTTGGATAAGATTATGCTTTCTAATAGATATTGAAATAAAATACTTTTCTTAATCAATTCTGCTAAAATGGAAATCCTATCTACTGCATGCTATGATGCGCTGCTTTGGAGGAATGCAAATATAATAAACAGGAGGCTTAGTGTCGTCCTCCTTTAGGTTTTTGGTGAAACCTTGCTAAGCTGAATTCGATCCCATAGACATTATGGCATGGAGTGAATCATGAACAGGAAAGAGCTCCTTCGCCTTCTTGCGAAACCTTTCCACATATGCGACTGCATCCTCCCCCTTCTCTTGTTTGAGGTTGAACAGTTCCACACATTCTCTGAAGTCTGGGATGGTCTCTAGGACTTCGGGTGGTATGTTGTAGGGGATGAGTTCGCCTTCTCCTCGGATCTTATCGTTGCGCAGCTTTTCACGTACAACTCCAGATTCCTGAAGAGCTTTGATGAAGATCCTAATAGTTGTGTCGATGTCTACTGCAGGTTTTCTAGGGTTTTTCTCTCGGGTAGCTTTCCTCGTGGTGAGTCCCCAGTGACTCGTTGAATGCGGGTTATCAAATATGAGAGGGGTGGACAGAGTACCTTCTTGGTTGAGGGGGCTCTTATTGACTCCCGTGGGCTCTACATGCACGACTACTGCCTCGCTGCTCTTTTGTACAAACCGCTCCATGAACTCCAGAGGGAGTGTCCCCTGGTTGTTGTAGATCCATGGGCGTCCCAGCACCATGTCGCTCTCGACGACTCCCTTAATAATGTGGAACTCCGCTATGGTTGGGATTGTGGCGATTTCAACGGGAAGGTCGATCTATCCATAAGTTCGTACTTCAACCCCGTCAGGACCCTTGATGATGGCAGGGGCATGGATGGCTCTGCTCCGAGGGATGTTGGCGGCTCTGAGAGTCTTGACTGAGATAATGTTTACTGGGGATCCTGGGTCGATGAGCGTCTTCGAGAATTCAGCATGAGATACGCGGGTGATTGTGAGGAGTCCCCAGCCTTGTCCTCCTGCTTGCGACTCTTGTTTGGACATCTTCTGCTCATTGATTTCCTTGAAAGGTAGGCGTTTTCCCGCACCACCATGTTGAGTGCTGTGAACATGTCTTTCCGCTGTGGTTTCGAGAGACAGAGAGTCTCGCATAGTTGGTACATTATCCCCTCTACCCTCTTGTTCATCGGTTCCTCAGGGAATTTGAATGCTCGAACGGGTAGAGGATCTTGATATACTCCTTCGTTTCATAAGTGCAATTCTCCAGATTCCACCTTGTCTTGGAAAATCCGCTTAAGGGTAAAGCAGTCCCTGGTAGAGTGAGTAGTAACTCGGTGATAGCGACAATACCTTGGGCTTGCTACCTCTTCGGTTGTAGGAGGGCGTTGAGGCGAAGGGAGTTCGATTACCCCGTCCTGGATCCAAGTGTCTAGCAACTCTAGTACCTCCTTCATGGGAAACGGGTAGTCTGGTATCTCTGACCTTGCTTTCTGCCTCCGCATCTCCGGTTGTTGTGGTCCTCCTTGGTTCATGTTCTCGTTAGGGGTCCCCAGAGCTGAATTAGTGCGTTTGGATGCGTTACTTCCGTGGCAGGGCCTTTTCTCTTTCCTCCTTCGCTAACAACGCCCATAGATGGTAGGTTGTTGTTGTACTGCTTGTTAATTAGCCTCCTATCGCCACGAGTGACGCGGGTCTCTTCGCTCCTGAGAGGTTTAGTCCTTTCCAACAGGTCGGGTGCAGTGGTGGCGGACCTTTTCGCAGCTTCATGGAGTTCGGAGAAGGTCTGGAAGCGGAGGTTCTCCAAGAGGGATCGGTATACAGGAATCATTCCGTTGATGCAGAGCTCCACCAACTGCTGCTCCGTGACGTTCGGATCGTGGCAATCAAGGGCTTGAATTCTGAATCTCTTGACGTAGTCGTCCGGGTGTTCGCTAGGCCTCTGGAACATTCTGCCGAGATCGGATAGTGTTATCTGTTCAGACACGAATAAGTACTTGCGGTAGAATGCGCTCACCATCTCGCCCCAGGTCCCGATACTGTTCGGAGCAAGATTGTTGTACCAGGTGTAAGCTCTTCCAGTGAGAGACTTCGAGAATTCTTTGAGCCTCAAGACATGGTTGTACTCGTGTTCACCTAGGGACTCCAGAAATCGTGAGATGTGTTCATGTGCATTCCCAGTTCTGTCATACAAGGAGAACATGGGCGATATATATCCTTTGAGGAGGGCAATCCTCTGGACTTCATGCGGGTACGGCGACCGGTGTTGGTGAATAGGTAGCGCCATCTCTCTTTCTCGATTTCGTAGTAGCTTTTCCAAGTCGTCTGCCGTGACGTAGCGGGATGGTAGTACTCCTCTTTGGCGAGATTCTTCTGGGAGAGAAGGCGCTTCGTCATCTCGGATGTGGATAACAGTCGAGCAGGCACCTGTAGTAGCAACGTCAGGGGTCTCCTTGACTGGTGAATTTGACAGCTTCGAGGTTAGAGTTTTGAGACAATCCAGGATTCCTAGCTGAGTGTCGAACATCTTGTCTTGACTTTCTGTGAGGACGTCTTGTCGTCTGGCTAACTCCTCCATGGTTAATGCTCCCAATACTCCTTTTCCTTTCTCGGCGGTAGCGTTGACCTTAGTTGTGGAGGAAGGGTTCTTTCCAGAGGTGTGGGTTGGAGCATTAGGAGTTACTGGGGTGATGGGAATAGCCGAGATGACAGGTGCTGAAGGGGGATTTTCTTGGGTAACAGGTGGCGTGGCGCCGGATGCATGTGGGTTGGTAGGTGCTGCGTTGGAGGCTACAACACCATCAGTTGAAGAGTTGGGGTTTTTGGTGTATGATCCCGACCTAAGTTCAACCATTTTGAGAAAGTTTTCTGGAACCGAGAGAATGATCTCCCACTGTGGTCGCCAACTGTTTTTACCTGTAAAAACAATGCACCGTCTCTGGGTACTTTCGTAGTGCTCGAGATCAAAGTCGAACAAGACGAGCCTAAACCAAGTCAATGGCCGTTCAAGTCTTGCTTCGGTCACAGAGAGGTAGAGGTTGGTCTAGGGAGGGAAACAGCGAAGAAACTTGAGATCAGGTTGAAGATGTGTTTTGGGTGTAAGAGTTCAAGATCTCCGTCGTGAATTCGACTGGAAATATCCAAGGCTGGAAGTGTGTTGGGTTACTCAGGTGTGTTTCTCTGAGGTTCTGGTTGAAGATGTTCTTCTTCTCTGTTGTGTGTTCTGTATTCTGTGTTCCTTGCCTTGGAAGATAGAGGAAGCCTCTATTTATAGTTTTGAACTCACCCTGATCTCTCGACAGAGAAGGTGGAAGTTGTGGAAGAGTGGGGGAGTGGAGGACATGAGTTGGTTTCCGCAACTGCCTGAGTTGTGTAGAACATGTCCACTCGCGCCATCTTCTTGTATCTGTCCACTATCTCCATCAGTTTCTTTCAACTGCCGTAGACCGCCAGACCAATACCCCTAAAGTTATCCCCCCATGTGATGTTTTGATGTCTCGAGTGATACGCACATATTGCGTAGTTGAGTTGAGTGGAATAGAGTCGTATGACTATTTGTCGTGACTAACATGAGTATAGTGCCTCCGGGACACGAGTATAGCAGTGGCCTTGGTTGTTGGCCAAGACCAGGAGTGCATAGCACCATAGCCCAGGAGGCCACGGCCTTGGCCTTTGGCCAAGGCCAACTTTCAAAGCGCCTTGGCGCTAGTTCCATCACAGTGGCGCCATGGCTTCTTATGGCGCAACGGCCTTGGCCTCCGGCCAAGCCAACTCGTTTGTGGCCATGTTCCGTGTCACTGCCTTGGCCAAGTAGGTTTGTGGCGTCCTGCGCCATGGCCTTGGCCTCTTGGCCAAGGCTAATTTCTTGTGAATCCATGGTGGCCCATGGTTCATGGTGCCATGCTATGTGGCGTTATGGCTTTGGCATCTGGCTAAGGTCAATTATGTGGCAACCTGTGCCTTAGTCGTGGTGTGTGTGCCTATGCTACAACACACATGAAGTCATGGAGTGTTTATCCATGGTATGCTAGACCATCCTGAACTTGGGATTAGGTCCGCTTAAGCCTGTTTAGGATGTTGTATGCCTCTCAGAGAGCTCTGGACCAGCCTGGAGCTTCAGTATTCCTGAGATTTGCATCAAGACTCGCATATTGAGTCATATTAAGAGGAAATCCATGAGGATACATCTCTATTAACTCTTCACCGTATACCATTAAGCGATCTGGTTCTGATATCGAGAAATTCGAGGCGATGTCGACATGAAGCAGATCAATGGGTTTAATATGTTGGTCAGATTATCAGTACTGCACTATGATATTATCCTCTCCACCGGAGTTATAAGAGAACTCATAGCGAGTTTATCCAGCTCATGGAATGGGTTGCACTCTGAGCTGTAGAGGGCCTGAATAGGCAATTGCCTTAAATAAGGCGTGGTTTCGAGAGTGCTTTGACAATCTTGTCCCTCTCTCATTTTTCACCATCTACAGCAAGCATATGAAGTAAAGGGAGGCTTTACATAAGAATGAAAACGGTTCACAATGGATGAAAAACCTGCGGATACTTTTGTATACCATTGCGAGACATGATCGTACTTTTCAGGGGCAGTAACGCTAAACAAAATTATAGCAAATTCTGCACATTACTACATAAAAACAAAGAGCTCAAGTTAAAATGAAACAACAAGATATCCAGCGGAAAATCAAGATAAGAATTAGAGCCTAACTACAACTGTAATAAATAAGAAAAGAAAAAACTTACGAAGTCTGCACGCAAGCATATATTATTACAGAAAAGCTAAATCTTGCGATGGCGCACACAAACATCAAAGGCTGATACACTGCAAACGCAATTTTATAACTTGAACACAACTCAAAAGTAGAACATGAATGGTCATTGGAATATGGTGCAATTTGGCCTTGAAACAGTAACTAAGGCACTAAGAGGGATATATATGCAACGTGATTCAAATATGCTTAGGGAAACATAATTTTCTCCGGACAATCATCAATACCAGTACCAACGACTTCATTTTTCCTCATAACTAGAGCATTCAAAAAACAATACAAACATGATGTCAGTAACACAGAGCCGTGAGTCCATCTGGTGTTTGTTTATGTAACTTGCAGAAAACAAGTCAAGGGACAACAACCAAACCAAATACTTCAGTGTGGACCATAAAATCGACATTATTAATTGCCCCTCCATCGACGAATAATTTCAAATATTTTATATGATATGTCACACATCTGTAGGGCTTTTTCGTCAACTACATATGGGAATTAATGGGTTCTCAATGTTCTCTTTCTCTCCATGTTTTTTGGGGTTTTGTATAAAACGGAAGAAGAACAGTAGAAGAAGTACGTGATCAGATCCAAATGCATGATTTTTAAGCAACCAAAGTGTTACATAATACACAAATCAAAGTGCTAGATTATAAG
>JAJJMA010172498.1:0-16400 GCA_023529015.1 Papaver nudicaule
GGGAAACAACCAGCAGATAAGAAACGTAAAAGGAAAGCGGCAGTGCAAGATGAAGATGTTGCAGATGATGAGACCCTGTTTTCTCGCAGGTCTATTTTCTTCATGATTCAATGTATTTACTTTAATTATATCTTAGAAATTATACATATAACATAGACTTATTTATTTTGTTATTTTCTTGCAGGTCTATTCTATATGATTTGCCGTATTGGGCAACACATGTGGTTCGACATCAAACAGACGTCATGCATACCGAGAAGAAGATAACTGAGCATATTCTCAACACTCTAATGGGAAGTAGCAAGTCCAAAGATGGTCCTAATGCACGTAAAGATATGCAAGCCATGGGGATTAAAAAGAAGATGTGGTTGGGTGCTGCTGATCCCAAGACTGGTAAAACAACTATTGAAGATGGAACTTTTGCGATGACGAAGAATGAGAAGATTCAATTTTGTACTACTCTGAAGAACTTAAGTGTGCCCACTGGTTTATCTTCCAATCTTCGCAGCATCGTTAGCATTACTCCTCCTGAGCTCAAGAATTTCAAGTCTCACGATTACCACGTTGTGATGCAATATTTGATTCAAATCCTGGTTCATCTTGCGACTTTACTGCCTAAGGATCTACGAGTTGCTCTTCTGCGTATAAGTATTTTTTTCAAAATTTTGTGCGCCAAGGTTATTAACAGAGAACATCTTGTAAAAGCTAAATCTAGTTTGGTGGAAGCAATATGTGTATTGGAGAAACACTTTCCTCTGTTTTTTTTTTTGTTATTAGTATTCACTTGATGGTGCATCTGGCGGATGAAGATGTATCCGTTTGAGAGGTAAATACCATCCTTTTCTCTTTTTAGTTTCTATTTTCTAGTTTTGAACTTGTACTGAAAACTTGGCTTACTGAGTTTTGTAGGTTAATGAAAACTTTCAAGAATTTGGTGCATAACAGAAGGTACATTGATGGCTGCATTGCAAGAGGGTATACATTACACGAAGCTAGCTTATACTTGTTTTTACCTGGAAAAACAATGCACCGTCTCTGGGTACTTTCGTAGTGCTCGAGATCAAAGTCGAACAAGACGAGCCTAAACCAAGTCAATGGCCGTTCACGTCTTGCTTCAGTCACAGAGAGGATAGAGGTTGATCTAGGGAGGGAAACAACGAAGAAACTTGAGATCAGGTTGAGAATGTGTTTTGGGTGTAAGAGTTCAAGATCTTCTTCGTGAAGGTGACTGGAAATCTCCAAGGCTAGAAGTGTGTTGGATACTCAGGTCTGTTTGCTCTGAGGTTCAGGTGTTTTTCCGTATTCTGGTTGTTCTGCCTTGGAAGATAGAGGAAGCCCCTATTTATAATGTTGAACTCACCATGATCTCTCGACAGAGAAGGTGGAAGTCGTGGAAGAGTGGGGGAGTGGAGGACATGAGTTGTTCTCGGTAACTGCTAGGATCGTGTAGATCATGTCCACTCAGCGCCACTTTCTCGTAATTGTCCATCATCTCTATCAGTTTCTTTCAACTGCCGTAGACCGCCAGACCAATACCCCGAAAGTTATCCCCCCGTGTGATGTTTTAATATCTCGAGTAGTATGCAAATATTGCATGGTTGTGTTGAGTTTGAGTAGGCTTGTGTGGCTATGACTCTGCGGCCAACGCGAGTATGGCGCTTTTAGAGACACGCATAATGGATGTGTAGGGGTGGCCCTGGCTGTTGGCCAGGGCCAGGAGTTCATGGCGCCATGGTTATGGCACCATGGTGTAGTGGTAAAGACCTTGGCCTTGGGCCAAGGTCGGGTTCTTATGGCGCCATGCATCATGGCGCCATTATATTAGTTCTACCGCCTTGGCCTTTGACCAAGGCTAGTTGTGGCGCCATAGTCCATGGCGCCACGGTCCTGGGAGACCCAGGCCTGCCACGATTTTTTGAGAATCAAGCCTGGGCCTGTGGCCAAGGCGACTTTTGCTGCAGCGCCATGATTCATGGCGCCACGCCTAGGGGCTAGTGCTTCTGGAGTTTTTCCAGTACTAGTCTTTTCGTGTTCAAGATATGCCACTTTGGCTATGTTTGTGTGCTTGCCTATGGCGTATGCATGCACCTGCGCTATGGTGTATGCATGCGCTTGTGCCACAATGTGCTTCAAGTCATGGCGTGTTTATCCATGGTATATTAGACCGTTCTGTGTTTAGAGTGTGGTCTGCTTAAGCTTGTTTAGGCTGTTGCATGCCTCTCAGAGAGCTCTGGATAGGCCTAGAGCCTCGGTGTTTCTGAGGTTTCTCATTGAGACTCGGATGTTGAGTCATATTTTGAGAGGAAATCCATGAGGATGCGTCTCTGTTAACTCTTCACCATACCATTGAGCAATCTAGTTCTGATATCGAGGAACTTGAGGTGATGTCGACATGAAGTAGATTAATGGGTTTATGTGCTGGTGAGGTTATCGGTACTGCACCATGATATCATCCTCTCCACCGGGAGTTATAAGAGAGAACTCATAGAGAGTACATTTAGCTCGTAGAATGGGTTGCATACTGAGCTATAGAGATGTGCCCGAGTAGGCGATTGCCTTTAGGTAAGGCATAGTTAGGGAGTAGTTTTACGATTTCGTCTCTCTCCCATTTTTCACCATCTACATTAAGTCCCCTGGTTAGTGTGGAACAGTAATGTTGCATACTAAGCACTCGGATGGTGATAGCGACCTTCAAAAGTCTTAGTCTTTTTTTTTTTTTTTTTTTAGCAAAGATGTATAAAGGACTAGGTCTTAATGTTAATGACCCTGAGAATCGAGAGCAAGCTTGTGCGTAAAAGTTTTTTTTTTTTTTTTAGCATGTACACGTGAGTATAGGTGAGGGGATGAGAGGGAGTGGCCATGGCGCTATGGGATGTGGTGCGGACGGCCGTGGCCATGGCACCTTGAAGTTTTCGCCCTTCCCTTATTGTTTTATTTATTTATTTATTTATTTATTCGCCAGCTCTAGGGCTGGCGGGATTCAAGGGAGGCCTTTGGCCTCTTGTCCCCCGTCTTTTGAGAGTTTTACTGGGACTAGGACTCTCATAATTATGTATATATATACATGTCTAGGTTAAGTTTTCAACAAAGAAGAAAAAAAGAGGGAAGGGTTTTCCAGAGCAGTATTTATTTTCTTTCTTCTTGATTTACTCTCTTTAGATGTGTTTACTAATCTTGTCCATCATGTCATTGAGTGGGGCAACAACACGGAATAACAAGGTAACCTAGGGTTTAGGCGACCTAGGTTTTTTTTTTTTTTTTTTTACGATCGCATATATATATATATATTGGACGGGTAATGTAGGTTAGTGGCGCCACAAGGTGTGGCGCCACAAGTTTGGTAACTACAGCCTTGGCCTTCTGGCCAAGGTCAGGCTGGTGGCGCCACATGTGTGGCGCCATGCATGCTTACGTATTTTTTTTATATATAAGTGTTATATATATGTGTGTATATATATATATATATTGTGTTGCATCTGTACCTTGGCAAGTGTGTATGCGTATAACCCATGCTATTCAGAAAATAATTACCATTATGTATGCGAGAGCATGTATTGACTTACTTGGAATTGTTTGCGCGCTGCAAAGAAAACGTAACGGTGACCAAGAGTAAGTTTCCAGCCATCACTCCGTTCGTGATACTGCTGCTAGGACTCCCAAGTGTACTGATGGTTTCTCATATGCTCCTGTTGTTAGGAATCCGACCGCATTTGTCAATCGCGGAGACTTCTCTGCCTGTTTCATCCCGAGGCAAGGAGACTTCGATGATTCTTCGATGGTGGTACCGAGGGAGACTATTAGGTTTTGCATGGAATCTAAGGTGTGTGATGGTGTGCCTGTCGTCTTCAAAGTTCCTCAGTTCCATGTGTTTCCATGTTGCGCTTGGTACGATTTTATGCTGACTAACAAGAAGGTACAACCAATTTTGGAGTGAGCGGGTGTCCTCTAAGCGGTGAAGGCAACTAGGAACTTGAAAATATACAAGGACGCCGGTGCCATATTTACTTTCCTCCTTCGTTGGTGCAGGGCGACAAAAACTTTCGTGACGAGAAGGGGTGAGTTCACCATCTCTTTAGAAGCGGTTGCTGCTTTATACCATCTTCCAATGTTAGGAAATCTCCCAGACAGCTATTCCTCAGCTCAGAGCGCAATGATCGAGGTTTTGAACAGGATGATCCAAGAGTTGCAGGTAGCTAAAGTTTATTCGAGCGAAAATTATACGGAATGGACTAATCATTGGTATGTGGGCGGCACGAGTCCCAATGAGGGTGTTCCCGAGAGCACCCTTTGTATTGCCGCGTTCCTGGTACTTTGGCTGTCCAAGGACATCTTCGTTGATGCTCCTCTTGGTACCTTGAAACCCCATGTTGTCCCTTTGGCTGTTCTCCTGGCTCAGGGTCGAAGCTTGCCCATCGGTAGTTTATTTCTTGGTTATCAGTATGCTCAGTTCGATGCTTTCGTCCGGGACATGTCGGTGCCTGGTGTTAGTAGTGTTGGTACCTACGCAAACCCCTCATTTGTCCAGGCGATCTTGTGGGAGCACTTCGAAGCTCATAGACCCAAAAAGGGGCCTGCTTTGGATAAGACACTGAAGGAGAGCCCTCGAATCTTGCAGTGGATTACCAAATTGCCTATCGCTTCTCCGAAGCTGGGGGACTTGTTGGATGATGAGAGGAATGTCATTCTCCGTCCGTGGTACACTAATTCCTCATTTGAAATCGTACAACCCATAACTTTCACGAAGATGCCTGGTGTTGAGCTACAATCGGGACCCCGAGAGTCGAGTGGTCTTACTATTGGGCAAGCTATCTTCATTAACAGCAGCACTCCTGGTTACATTCTCGGTTACTTTCGCGGGGAGGAGGTAGTAATGCCTTACAATGTCGATAGAGCAGCGAGAGTGATGGGTTTCGACCAGGATACTCCCATTGTTTCCGTCCAGGTACGATAGCTCGATTGTAATCCTTTCTTGGTTACTGAATGTCCTTCTCTTTACCCTTTGTTATTCTTCTGCAGGTGATCCCTACTCCGAGTCCCTAGTCGGACGACATGATTCAAGTTCAAGGTGTCAGGAGGAACCGGCCCAGGATGAGGCTTCCCAGGGGATACGTCTCCCAGGCGGGAACGAATGAGTTTCCTGATGACTACGAGGATGCTGACATGACGGTAATGGGTCTTCTATCGAGATTGCCTTGCTTTCATGCTAATGTTTAGCTAGGTCTTCATTTTCGTGTTTTCTTCTTGCAGACAGACCGCCCATGAGATAACGAGCCAATGGGGTCTTCGAACGTGGGCAATGGGGATCGAGAGATACCCGAGAAGACCAATAATTCTTCACCTCTTTGTGAGGTTTCGAGTCCTGGCGTGGTAAGTGTCTCGTAATCTTTGTACTCCCGACTATTTATTTCTTGTCTCTGAGTTGGTAACTCCCGTCTTCACATGTTACTAACTCCTTCTTTTCTTCAGACCATGAAAGGGATCGGCGAGTTTATGCGCGATGAGACGTTGATGACCAAGGGTGTTGATGGTCCTCAGGTGGCTTCTCCTGTTGCTGTGGACGTGCCCGTGGATGAAAGTGCCGGTGACGAAGTCGTAGATGATGGTGATACTGAGGAGATCGAGGACTCTGACTCCGAAGACGCTATTGACGCCGAGATGAGGGCTAAGGAGTCTAGCATGAACACTCTTTATCCGACCCGAGGTGTCGCGTTCCCCCTTCTGAGCAGAGTCAGACCCTACCAAGTGGTCATAGGCGGTTTTGTCGTCTCGCAAGAGTATCAGGACATGTATACACGCATCTGGAAGGAGTTTGGACACATTGCCAGAGAGGATGCAAACCGTGATGTGGCGGAAGGATTCGTCGGAGTTCTTTTGGAGCGGATTGCCGAGATGCGGGAAAGTTCTATGCGTGGGGTCGAGCCAGAGACATTGCAGGATTGGGAGGATGCTATAGCGGCTGCTGAGTCTGAGTCTTTTAATGTGACTTGGCTCCGGGAGAGGTTCGAAAAGCGGAAGCGTGCTAAGGTTTAGGCTGATGCTATTACAGATGATGTTCTCGCCGCGAAGGAGAGGGAGGTCGCTGAGTTGGAGGTTAGGTTCGAGAAGGAGCAGGACGCGCTCTTTAATATGAGAGACTCTCGTGAAGAGGCTAAGGCTATTGTGTTATATGGTCTTTTCTGAGTATCTTGGTCTTGTTTCTTGACTCATGGTTTAGGAAGTTTTTTTTAATTATTATTTGAAAGACAATGAGAGAATGAGTTTCATGTTTTGACTACGTACAATGGTTCTACATTTTCTTATAACTAAGGATTAATCACGATATGCTTCAATCCATCTTTTCTTAATTGTTGTGGTATTCTTGCGTCCATCTTCGAGCGAAACCAGCATGTAGTACCCGTTCAGTGTAGACTTGGTGACCATGTAGGGTCCTGTAGGTCGCTCCCCTCTCCGCCGGGCGGTCTTCATCACCTATTCCCCTACTTTGTAGTCTCTATGGCTGGCTAGCGGGACTCTAGGGTTGTGGAGTTTCCGGTGTAACAGTGATTTCCGGGGACGGCAGGTAGATCTGTGGTTGATGTCCCCGTCTTCTATGTCTAATTGGCTGAATAGGATACTAAGGGTTTCGCGACCAGGGGAGAGGGTTATCCATTTTCTAAAATATTGAGTAGGGTGCGTGATCCACTCGTACCTTGTGACAAGAGCTCCGTCAATCCTTTGTGGGGATGTAATCCTTGATTCCTCTTCGGAGTCTGGTGAGGCTCCCCCTTCCCCATGTAGGGACACCGTTGCTATCCAGAGATCCTCTGGTCTAGTCGAGGCGTCTGGTGGGGTTGTAGTCCCGTTGAGCAGGCTCTGGTTGTTGTTGAACCAAGGGTGGCCGAGAATCATGTCGTATTCTAAATCTTGTGTGACGACATAAAGTTCAGCCTCCGTCCGTACTCTGTTCACTTCTATCTGTAGAGTTATTCGTTCATGGGTTATCACCGTCCTTCCTTCGGGGTCCTCCAACGCTGTTGGTGAATGGGCGACGTCGTGTAGTGATCCCCCTGAAGCTTCTAGTGTTGTTGCAGAGTGTAGATGGTGAAAAATGAGAGAGGGATAAGATTGTAAAAACACTCTCTAAATAGGCCTAACTTAAAGGCAATTGCCTATTCAGGCACGTTTTCATAGCTCAGAATGCAACCCGTTCTACGAGCTGAATAAACTCTCTATGAGTTCTCTCTTATAACCCCCGGTGGAGAGGATGATATCATAGTGCAGTACTGATAATCTCACCAACACATTAAACCCATTAATCTGCTTCATGTCGACATCGCCTCGAATTCCTCGGCATCAGAACCAGATCACTATATGGTGCATGGTGAAGAGTTAACGGAGACGCATCCTCACGGATTTCCTCTTTATACGACTCAACATTCGAGTCTTAATGAAAACCTCAGGAATATCGAAGTTCTAGGCCTGTCCAGAACTCCCTGAGAGGAATACAACTGCATAAACAGGCTTAAACAGACCTCATCCCAAACTCAGGATGGTCTAACATACCATGGATAAATACGCCATGACTTCAAGTATGTTGTAGCGTAAACACGCACACTATAACCAAGGCATAGCCAGCACGCACCAGCTGCAACAAAGTCGACCTTGGCCAGATGCCAAAGTAATAGCGCCACATAGCATGGCAACACGAACCATGAGTTCACGAGAAATTAGCCTTGGCCAAAGGCCAAGGACGTGACGCCATGAACCATGGCGCCACAACGAGTTGGCCTTGGCCAAAGGCCAAAGCCATGGCGCCATGATAACAGAGCTAGCGCTAAAAGCGCTTTAGAAATTAGCCTTGGCCAAAGGCCAAGGCCGTGGCGCCATGATAACAGGTTAGCGCTAAAGCGCTTTGGAGACTGCCTTGGCCAAAGGCCAAGGCCGTAGGCTCTTGGGCTATGGCGCCACAAGCCAATGGAGCTATGAACTCCTGGCCTTGGCCAAATGGCCAAAGCCACTCCTATACTCGTGTCCTGGAGGCACCACACTCTCATTGGTCATGACAATTAGTCATACGACTCTGCTCAACTCAACTACGCAATATCTGCGTATCACTCGAGACATCAAAACATCACACGGGGGGATAACTTTAGGGGTATTGGTCTGGCGGTCTACGACAGTTGAAAGAAACTGATAGAGATAGTGGACAGTTACGAGAAGATGGCGCGAGTGGACATGTTCTACACAACTCAGGCAGTTACGGAAGCCAACCCATGTCCTCCACTCCTACACTCTTCCACGACTTCCACCTTCTCTGTCGAGAGATCAGGGTGAGTTCAAAACTATAAATAGAGGCCTCCTCTATCTTCCAAGGAAGGAAGATCATCCAGAAACAACCAGATATTCAGAACACCTGAATAAACCAGAACCTCAGAAGTAAACACATCTGAGCAACCAACACACTTCTAGCCTTGGAGATTTCCAGTCACCTTCACGACGGAAATCTTGAACTCTTACACCCAAAACACATCCTCAACCAGATCTCAAGTTTCTTCGCTGTTTCCCTCCCTAGATCAACCTCTATCCTCTCTGTGACCGAAGTAAGACGTGAACGGCCATTGACTTGGTTTAGGCTCGTCTTGTTCGACTTTGATCTCGAACACTACGAAAGTACCCAGAGACGGTGCATTGTTTTTCCAGGTAAAAACAGTTGGCGACCACAGTGGGAGGTCATTCTCTCGGTTTCAGAAGGTCACCTTTAGAATGTCTAAACTAGGGATGGGATCTGAAGAACCTGATTCTCACTTCAACACCTCAAGATCTACAAGAAAGACAGACCCCAATAACAACCACCCAATCAATACCAACTGCAGAAGAGGCGAGAACTCACCGACGCCTCCAACCATAGAAGAAATAGCTCGGCGACAAGATGCCCTCGCCAGCCAACAAATGAATATCACGACCGCCTTGATGGAGATTACAGCCTACCTCAAATCCCTTGCAGAGAGAGAACCAAGCACCCCTGAGGTTCCAACAGTGGAAAGGATCATAGCGCGAACGAGGGACGAGTCACCCACGGTTTCACACCGCAAGACCGACACTCAACCAACCCGGGGACACTCTCAAGTCCACACCACCTTCTCCTTCCCCAGGTACGACGGAACCGGTCACGCACGAGAACACGTTTCACGTTTCCTAGGATCTCTGAGGGAATACGGGTACAATCATACCTTGAGACTCAACGAATTCCCGAAGTCTCTTATTGGAGAGGCTTACCAATGGTACACTCACCTCCCGAAGTCTCTTATTGGAGAGGCTTACCAAGAACCACGAGCACTTGGAACGGATTAATGGACGCCTTCTTCAAGGGATACCTTTTTGGGAAGGTAACTCTCTCTGATCTAAGTAAAATGCGCCAAAGAGCCGGCGAGTGCCCCGACGAATACGTAAAGAGGTTTAAGGGACAAGCCCTCGGTTGCTGCACCCCAGACATTACAGAACCACAGCTGGTGGAGATCTGCACTAGTACCATGGCTCCTATCTACCGAGCTCTTTTAGAAGATCTCCAGTTCCAGACTCTTGTCGAACTCCAGGAGGCAGCAACACGGTCAACCACTATAATACCCACCCTAAGGGAGAGGACTCAATTACTGAAATACGAAGGACTTACTGAAGAGGGCAGTAGAAGTCTAGATAACGACAGGAAAAGAAAGGCAGGAGAATGCCTCGTTGAACATCAAACACCAGACTCAGCGACTCGAGGCGTGACACCAGAAGAAGACTCGCAACAACAACGAGGAAGGATTGATCCGCCAAACGACCTCTCAACGATAGAGATGGAGCAACTGCTAGACTCCTTGGTCCGAGACAAATTCGTAGAGCTACCTGAAATATCGAGACCTCCCACTGCTGGAGAGATGAAACACCCTCGTTACTGTCATTATCACAGGAGGGTCAGCCATGCCACGGTCCAGTGTAACAGTTTCAGACGAATCCTCGAAGAACGCATCGTCAAGGCCAAGGCATGTTCCTACGGACTGCACCCGGGATCTCCACACATCCAAGCGCTCACAGATCACAAAGAACCCGTGAATCAGAGAGTGGAGAACCTGATGCACCAACTATGCGAAATCTTATGTTTCTCGAAACCTCAGCGTCGGGATATGTTTACAGCACTTAACCACATGGTGTCAGGAAGACGACTACCATTTGGAGAGGAAGAAGACTCACACCTGCCAACCCAAGGCGGGTCTTCGGTAAGATATGACTGGGGACTACTAGCTAGACAAGGTTGGGGAATACTCACTACCGCATATATACGCGGCATCGGATTCCCCAACACGTTGTTAGATCCGGGAGCGAAAATCAACGTCATCTCCGCAACAACACTAGAAGCTTCGAGAGGCTCACTACATGATGTCACTGATTCACCAGAGACGTTGGAAGACCCTGAAGGGAAGACGGTGACAACCCCGAAGGCTGAACTTTGTGTGGTCCCACAAGACTCAGAACACGACATGGTCCTCGACCACCCTTGGTTCAAAGACAACCATAGTCTACTTAACGAAGCCACAATCCCACTCGGAGCGCCGACTGAGCCAGAGGATCTCCACGCAGCGACGGTATCCCTGTACGAGGAAGGAGAAGCCTCGAAAAACTCCGAAAAGAAATCAAGGATGGCACCCCCGCAAAAGAAGGACGAAGCGCTTATCACAAGGTATGAGTGGATCATACACCATACTCGATATTTTAGAAAATGGATGACCCCATCACCTGGTCATGAAACCCTCAATATCCTGCTTAGCCAATTAGACATAGGAGACGGGGAAGCCAACAACAGCGGGTTTGCCTGCCTCCCCCGAAAATCGCCCTTATACCGGAAACTCCACGGCCCTAGGGTCCCATTAACCGACGATAAAGACTACAAAGTTGGAGAATTAGTGATGAAGACCGGCAGACAAGGAAAGGGAGAGCCCGAAGGACCCTACATGGTCGTCAGGTCCGCGCTGAACGGGTACTACAAACTGGTTTCGCTCAAAGACGGATGCAAGGATACAATAATAATCAAGAAAAGACGGGTTGAAGCTTATCCCAATTAAACCTTTAGTTATAAGAAACATAAAACCGTTGTACGTAGTCAAGACATGAGACTCATTCTATCATTGTCTTTCGAATAATAGCAATAAAAAAAAAATTATTCCTAAACCACGAGTCAAGAAACAAAAACGATCAGAAAAGACCAAATAGCACAGTATCCTTAGCCTTTTCATAAGAATCTCTCATGTTGGAAAGAACCTCCCGCTCCTTCACGAGCCTAGCCTCCAATTCAGCAATCTCCCTCTCCTTTGCGGCAAGAACCTCATCAGTAATACTATCAGCATGAACCTTAGCCTGCTTCCGCTTCTCAAACCTCTCCCAGAGCCAAGATACATTGAAGGACTCAGACTCAGCAGCCGCTATAGCATCTTCCCAATCCTGCAACGTCTCTGATTCGACCCCGCGCATGGAATTTTCCCGCATCTCGGCAATCCGCTCCAACAGAAATCCGACGAATCCTTCCGCCACGACACGGTTTGCATCCTCCCTAACGATGTGCCCAAACTCCTTCCAGATACGTGTATACATGTCCTCGTACTCTCCGGAAACGACGAAGCCGTCTATAGCCACCAGGTGGGATCTAGCTCTACTCAAAAGGCGGAACGCGACACCTCGAGTTGGATAAAGCACGTTCAGCCTAGCCTCCCTGGCTCTCATCTCGGCGTCAGCAGCATCTCGGAGTCAGAGTCCTCGATCTCCTCAGTATCACCATCATCTACAACTTCTTCGGCGGCCCTTTCATCCACGGGCACGTCTACAGTAACAGGAGAAGCTACTTGGGAATCATCGACACCACTAGTTACCACCGTCTCGTCATGCATGAATTCGCCGCTCCCCTTCATGGACTAAAGAAAAGAAGGAGTCAGTAACCGTGAAGGACAGGAACTACCACTAGTCCAGAGATAAAGGAAAAATGGTCAAGGGCATAAAACGCGAATCCCTTACCACGGCAGGGCTCGACTCCTCACGTGGAGGTGATGAAGCATTGGACTTATCAGCTATCTCTCGATTCTCATCACCCACATTCGAAGATCCCACTGGTTCGTTGTCTCCTAGGTGATCCGTCTACAAGAAGACAACACAAGAATGAGAACTCGGCTAAGCATTAACAGGGAAGCAAAACAATCTCAGTAGAAAATCCACTACCGTCACATCGACGTCCTCATACTCGCTAGGGGATTCATCTACTCCTACTCGGGATACGAACCCCCTGGGCATTCTCATCCGAGGTCGATTCCTCCTGGCGCCTCGAACCGAAACCATGTCGTCCGAATGGGGACTTGGGGCAGAGCGCACCTGTAGAAGAATAACGAAGGGTAAAAAAGAAAAAAAAAAGAAAAGAGACATCTTGCAGCCAAGAAGGAATTACAGTTGAACCACCATACCTGAACGGGAGCAACAGGAGTACTTTGACCTCCCCCGCTGACGAAACCATGAAGGACTTTGAGAGTACCATTCCAAAACTCGTGATACTCAGGAGTCATCCTCGTTGGTCTGTAACGGAAGACGATGGGAGAACGACGACCGAGATGTAGTGATACGTCGAGCGAAGACCGCAATTCAACCACAGAAGGCGCGAGGAGTAACCTCTTGGGAACATCTTGATCGAAACCCGTCACTCTCGCCGCTCGATCAACATTGTAAGGCATTACCACCTCTTCCCCGTGAAAGTAACCAGGGATATAACCAGGAGTGCTGCTATTGATGAAGATGGCCTGCCCAATAGTAAGACCACTCGACTCTCGGGGTCCCGATCGTAACTCAACACCAGGATCCTCTGTGAAAGTTATGGGTTGTATGATATCAAAGGAAGAATTAGTATACCACGGGCGGAAGTTGACATTCTTCTTATCATCTAACAAGTCCCCTAACTCCGGGGAAGGAATGGGCAACTTGATATTCCACTGCAAGATTCGAGGGCTCCCCTTTAGTGCCTTACCCAAAGAAGGCCCTTTTCTGGGTCTATCAGGTGTGAAATGCTCCCACAAGATCGCCTGGACAAATGAGGGGTTTACGTAGGTACTAACCCTATCAACACCAGGCACCGACATGTCCCGGACAAAAGCATCGAACTGAGCATACTGAGAACCGAGAAACAAGCTGCCAATGGGCAGGCTCCGACCGTGAGCTAGATTAACAGCAAGGGGGATGACATGAGGCTTCAAGGTACCAAGAGGGGCATCAACAAAAATTTCCTTAGACAACCAGAGTACCAGGAACGCAGCAATACAAAGGGTGCTCTCGGGAACGCCTCCATTGGGACTTGCGCCACCCACATACCAATGGTCAGTCCACTCTATGTAATTTTCGCTCGAGTAAGCTTTGGGTACCTGCAGTTCTCGGATCTTCCTGGTCAAAACCTCAATCATTGCGCTCTGAGATGAAGAATAGTTGTCTGGGAGGTTCCCTAACATTGGAAGATGGTATAAAGCAGCCACCGCCTCTAAAGAAATGGTGAACTCACCCCAACTCGTCACGAAAGTCTTTTTTGCCCTGCACCAACGAAGAAGGAAAGTAGCAATGGCACCAGAGTCCTTATATATCCTCAAGTTCCTAGTTGCCTTCACCGCATAGAAAACGCCTGATCGCTCTAGAATTGGCCTGACCTTCTCGTTAGCCAACATGAAGTCATACCAAGCACCACATAGTGGCACGGGGAATTGAGGAACTCTGAAGACAACATGCACACCGTCGAGCCCCTTGGATTCCATGCAAAACCTGATTGTCTCCGACGACATCACCTTCAGAGAATCATCGAAGTCTCCTTGCCTTGGGATGAAGCAGGCAGAAAAGTCTCCACGATCAACAAAGACGGTCGGGTTCCTAACAACAGGAACATATGAAAAACCATCAGTACACTTGGGAGTCCTAGCAGCAGCATCACGGACAGAGTGGTGATTAGAGGCCGACTTTCGAGCACCGTTACGCTTCCTCTGCGATACACAAACATTTCCGAGTAAGTCACTCCCGCTTATATTCTCTAATAACATGAGTAACTATGCATGCACACTTATCAGAGTACATACACAACAAAAATCTCTCTTTATACATGAGTATGAGTGGCGCTATATACATGGCGCCACCAAATTGGCCATAGTCGCCCAAGAATGCGGCGCCACGACTTATGGCGCAATTAACTTGCTCCTCTCTCAAGGGGAGCACACGTATAAGCTTGTATATACACATGCATGCAGTGTTTTCAAAAAAAAAAAAATTACACGAGTGGCTGTGACGCCATATTCATGGCGCCACCAACTTGACCTCGGCTAAAAGCAGAGGTTGTCCAAAACTCATTGCGCCACAAAGTGTGGCGCCACTGACCTAACCCCCGCCCTATATATATATATATATACACACGCGCGAGGAACTTGAGCAATCTAGTTCTGATATCGAGGAACTTGAGCAATCTAGTTCTGATATCGAGGAACTTGAGGTGATGTCGACATGAAGTAGATTAATGGGTTTATGTGCTGGTGAGGTTATCGGTACTACACCATGATATCATCCTCTCCACCGGGAGTTATAAGAGAGAACTCATAGAGAGTACATTCAGCTCGTAGAATGGGTTGCATACTGAGCTATAGAGATGTGCCCGAGTAGGCGATTGCCTTTAGGTAAGGCTTAGTTAGGGAGTAGTTTTACAATTTTGTCCCTCTCCCATTTTTCACCATCTACAATACTGTATGGAGGACCTGTCAAAAGATGGTGACGGTACTCATAAACATAGTCGACATGCCTTACTGGATGACGACGATGAGTTTGCAGATGAGATGTCGTTGAGTAAAGGTAAAACCGTTACTTTAACTGATGTACAGTTTGAACAAGTGCGCAAATGGATTATGTCTAAGTATGTTGGTAAAAAGGAGGGGATACCGAGATATACCACCAACTTTTAGTTTCGTGAACGTATGTGATTGTTTTAATTGAATGATCTCACAAATCAATATTCAAGTAACCTGAGGTGAGTTCTTTATTCAAGAACCGAATCTAAACAAGAAAGAGTTCTTGTTAATCTCAAAGAGATTGATTCACTCGAAGGTTCAATCAATGTATAACAATTGCAATACTTTAAATATATTGATCAGAGATAATATAATGCGGAAGGTAAAGTAATGCAAGACACCGGAAGTTTTGTTAACGAGGAAACTGCAACTAGCAGAAAAACCCCGGGACCTCGTCCAGATGTGAACACCCTCAATATTTACCGAATACATACGCTAGCCTACTGTCAGACTTCGGACTGGAATGTATCGAGACTGAATTCGCCCTACAAGCAACTCATCTACCAATGCGCTCCTACGTTTCTTGGCTCCCGCAGAAACCTACGTACTTGATTCCCCTAGCTGACGTTCTTTACAGGCCTAGGAGTTGCTCCACAGTCCGTCGTGAAGACTAGCGCTAACCTGCCGCTAACAGGACGCCTGGTTGTAATATGATCTCTTTTGATGATGGTATAATTCTTGAACTTGCTACGAAGAACTTACGAGAAGTTATTGAAGCAATGATACGTATGATCTCCGTACTCTTGTTGACTAGAGTTATTAGGGCGGAATTCAAAATAAAAATAGACGAAAATAAGAAAACACGAGAACCAATTCGAAGAAACTATCTTCTCTAAATTATGAACAAGAAAACTATTACAATTCTCTCTTTCACGCTCACAATCTCACTAAACAATTTAAACCCTAAATTGTTTCTTTAAACTTGCTTTTGTAATACCTCTAGCAACTACCTCACAAGTTTCTTCTCTAGATTTACTAGATGTCTAGATCTTGACTAGATTCTCAAACGAGAAATCTGAGTCCCTTCGGTTGCACCTCAGCTGCCTACGTATCCTTTACAAGGAATCAAACCAAACGTAGTTCATTCTAATTGCTCCATAGAACCCCCATCAAAGAGATACCTTGAACCAACTCACTACCACCCAAATAGGTGGGATGAAACCTTACACCTCTGCTAAGATGTCTTCCAGGATTTCATGCCTCTATTGAATGCCTTGTCTAGCTATTTATAGTGGTTTGGTTTCCCAAACCTCTAAGGAATATATTTCCTTATCTAGAAATATTTCCTTGTCTGGGAGTATTTCCTTATTTAGGAATACTACCTTGTCTAGGATTCCTTCCTTAAAAGAATCCTTCTCTATTTGGAATTCCTTTCCTAAATAGGGTTCTTCCCTCAATTAACTTGAGGTTAACTAAGTTCCTAAAGTAAGAAGGATACACCTGTATCAAGCAAACTCGTACAATTAGGGTTTAGTCTTTCTTCCAGAAACCTAACTGTGTAACTATGGTTTATACGTTCAGAAACCTAATTCGTAGATTAAG